>ONZH01000980.1:0-86406 GCA_900303285.1 Rhinella marina
TGATATAACTCCAGAGACATTACATCATATGTGACTGATATCAGCCGCTCCTCTTATAACGCTCCAGTACTGATATAACCTCCAGAGACATTACATCATATGTGACTGATATCAGCCGCTCCTCTTATAACGCTCCAGTACTGATATAACCTCCAGAGACATTACATCATATGTGACTGATATCAGCCGCTCCTCTTATAACGCTCCAGTACTGATATAACCTCCAGAGACATTACATCATATGTGACTGATATCAGCCGCTCCTCTTATAACGCTCCAGTACTGATATAACCTCCAGAGACATTACATCATATGTGACTGATATCAGCCGCTCCTCTTATAACGCTCCAGTACTGATATAACCTCCAGAGACATTACATCATATGTGACTGATATCAGCCGCTCCTCTTATAACGCTCCAGTACTGATATAACCTCCAGAGACATTACATCATATGTGACTGATATCAGCCGCTCCTCTTTATAACGCTCCAGTACTGATATAACCTCCAGAGACATTACATCATATGTGACTGATATCAGCCGCTCCTCTTATAACGCTCCAGTACTGATATAACCTCCAGAGACATTACATCATATGTGACTGATATCAGCCGCTCCTCTTATAACGCTCCAGTACTGATATAACCTCCAGAGACATTACATCATATGTGACTGATATCAGCCGCTCCTCTTATAACGCTCCAGTACTGATATAACCTCCAGAGACATTACATCATATGTGACTGATATCAGCCGCTCCTCTTATAACGCTCCAGTACTGATATAACCTCCAGAGACATTACATCATATGTGACTGATATCAGCCGCTCCTCTTATAACGCTCCAGTACTGATATAACCTCCAGAGACATTACATCATATGTGACTGATATCAGCCGCTCCTCTTATAACGCTCCAGTACTGATATAACCTCCAGACATTACATCATATGTGACTGATATCAGCCGCTCCTCTTATAACGCTCCAGTACTGATATAACCTCCAGAGACATTACATCATATGTGACTGATATCAGCCGCTCCTCTTATAACGCTCCAGTACTGATATAACCTCCAGAGACATTACATCATATGTGACTGATATCAGCCGCTCCTCTTATAACGCTCCAGTACTGATATAACCTCCAGAGACATTACATCATATGTGACTGATATCAGCCGCTCCTCTTATAACGCTCCAGTACTGATATAACCTCCAGAGACATTACATCATATGTGACTGATATCAGCCGCTCCTCTTATAACGCTCCAGTACTGATATAACCTCCAGAGACATTACATCATATGTGACTGATATCAGCCGCTCCTCTTATAACGCTCCAGTACTGATATAACCTCCAGAGACATTACATCATATGTGACTGATATCAGCCGCTCCTCTTATAACGCTCCAGTACTGATATAACCTCCAGAGACATTACATCATATGTGACTGATATCAGCCGCTCCTCTTATAACGCTCCAGTACTGATATAACCTCCAGAGACATTACATCATATGTGACTGATATCAGCCGCTCCTCTTATAACGCTCCAGTACTGATATAACCTCCAGAGACATTACATCATATGTGACTGATATCAGCCGCTCCTCTTATAACGCTCCAGTACTGATATAACCTCCAGAGACATTACATCATATGTGACTGATATCAGCCGCTCCTCTTATAACGCTCCAGTACTGATATAACCTCCAGAGACATTACATCATATGTGACTGATATCAGCAGCCGCTCCTCTTATAACGCTCCAGTACTGATATAACCTCCAGAGACATTACATCATATGTGACTGATATCAGCCGCTCCTCTTATAACGCTCCAGTACTGATATAAACCTCCAGAGACATTACATCATATGTGACTGATATCAGCCGCTCCTCTTATAACGCTCCAGTACTGATATAACCTCCAGAGACATTACATCATATGTGACTGATATCAGCCGCTCCTCTTATAACGCTCCAGTACTGATATAACCTCCAGAGACATTACATCATATGTGACTGATATCAGCCGCTCCTCTTATAACGCTCCAGTACTGATATAACCTCCAGAGACATTACATCATATGTGACTGATATCAGCCGCTCCTCTTATAACGCTCCAGTACTGATATAACCTCCAGAGACATTACATCATATGTGACTGATATCAGCCGCTCCTCTTATAACGCTCCAGTACTGATATAACCTCCAGAGACATTACATCATATGTGACTGATATCAGCCGCTCCTCTTATAACGCTCCAGTACTGATATAACCTCCAGAGACATTACATCATATGTGACTGATATCAGCCGCTCCTCTTATAACGCTCCAGTACTGATATAACCTCCAGAGACATTACATCATATGTGACTGATATCAGCCGCTCCTCTTATAACGCTCCAGTACTGATATAACCTCCAGAGACATTACATCATATGTGACTGATATCAGCCGCTCCTCTTATAACGCTCCAGTACTGATATAACCTCCAGAGACATTACATCATATGTGACTGATATCAGCCGCTCCTCTTATAACGCTCCAGTACTGATATAACCTCCAGACATTACATCATATGTGACTGATATCAGCCGCTCCTCTTATAACGCTCCAGTACTGATATAACCTCCTCCAGAGACATTACATCATATGTGACTGATATCAGCCGCTCCTCTTATAACGCTCCAGTACTGATATAACCTCCAGAGACATTACATCATATGTGACTGATATCAGCCGCTCCTCTTATAACGCTCCAGTACTGATATAACCTCCAGAGACATTACATCATATGTGACTGATATCAGCCGCTCCTCTTATAACGCTCCAGTACTGATATAACCTCCAGAGACATTACATCATATGTGACTGATATCAGCCGCTCCTCTTATAACGCTCCAGTACTGATATAACCTCCAGAGACATTACATCATATGTGTGACTGATATCAGCCGCTCCTCTTATAACGCTCCAGTACTGATATAGACATTAATCATATGTGACTGATATCAGCCGCTCCTCTTATAACGCTCCAGTACTGATATAACCTCCAGAGACATTACATCATATGTGACTGATATCAGCCGCTCCTCTTATAACGCTCCAGTACTGATATAACCTCCAGAGACATTACATCATATGTGACTGATATCAGCCGCTCCTCTTATAACGCTCCAGTACTGATATAACCTCCAGAGACATTACATCATATGTGACTGATATCAGCCGCTCCTCTTATAACGCTCCAGTACTGATATAACCTCCAGAGACATTACATCATATGTGACTGATATCAGCCGCTCCTCTTATAACGCTCCAGTACTGATATAACCTCCAGAGACATTACATCATATGTGACTGATATCAGCCGCTCCTCTTATAACGCTCCAGTACTGATATAACCTCCAGAGACATTACATCATATGTGACTGATATCAGCCGCTCCTCTTATAACGCTCCAGTACTGATATAACCTCCAGAGACATTACATCATATGTGACTGATATCAGCCGCTCCTCTTATAACGCTCCAGTACTGATATAACCTCCAGACATTACATCATATGTGACTGATATCAGCCGCTCCTCTTATAACGCTCCAGTACTGATATAACCTCCAGAGACATTACATCATATGTGACTGATATCAGCCGCTCCTCTACTATGGAGTTTGTATATATTTTAGGGTTAGTCGCCTTTATGTACAAAAGGTAAATTAAAGTTGCCCTTAATTTCGATGCCTGTAAACTTCTCATTAGTGACTTGGGTCATAGAATATTATCTACAATCGCATTTCTTAGCCGACGTCAGATACGGATTGTAAAGTGACAATAAAACGTGAACTTTCATTCTTAGCAGCGATGAGACGTCCTGTGTGTCTGTAAATAAAATCCTGAAATCTGCTGTGGAAGTTTAATAAAAGTGTCAACCGAATCGGCTATATAAGTACAGGTCCACACATTTTTTAATTTTTTTTACATGTTTTTGTAGCCAGTGTTTGAGGCTACAAGACTCACTATATTTTTTTTTATTCAATATTACCATGTTTCATAGAGCAGCATACTAATAGCTGAATTGCTCATGTCTTATGTTGGCCTGCTTTAATGACGGCGATTGGCATTATTGCCAATCGCGGCCATTAGCTGTGGGTCTCTGTTGTTTGAAACAGGGCAGACCCGCCAGCCATGGTGCCATGTATACCCATTGCTCTAGCCCCGTACATGTATGGCGCTGGTAGTGAAAGGGTTAATAAATCATGTTTTTCTATTTTGGTTTAAGTCTGCCCTCTGGTGGTTGTTTTTTTGTAAGACAGAACTTGCGTCTTGTATGCGTCTAATTCATGTGCCTGAAAAGGCGCCGCCTACACAGATAGAGCAGGAAAAAGTCACAAAACTTTGAAAACTTCTGAATTACTCAAAAATTCAAAATAGGCGCAAAATCAGTTAGTAAATGAGACTTAATGGGGTATTCTCATCTTAGACAATGGGGGCATGTCGCTAGGATGTGTCCCCATTGTCTGATAGGTGCGGGTCCCAGCGCTGGAACCTGCACCTATATCCAGAACGGAGCCCCCAAACTGAAGGAGGGTGCACTGTGCATGCGCAGCCGCCCTCCATTCATTTCTATGGCGCTGGCTCAGCTATTTCCATCGGCTCTATAGAAATGAAATGGGCGCGGTGGCGCGCTGCGCAGTGTGCTCTCATTCTTTCTATGGAGCTGCGCCTGTGATGGCGGACCCCGGGAACCTCCAGGTCCCAGCTCAGCCTCCCCCTCAGATCTGGATATAGGCGCAGGTCCAGGGTGACTATCAGCAATGGGGAATATCTAGCGAAATCCCCATTGTCTACAGATAAGAATAACCTTTAAAAAATAAGACACTGTACGTGCCGGTACAGATTACCCTCTTTTAGACTGTTTTAGCATAATTATAGCAAATTTGCTAAGTCAAGTCCCGGCCCCGCCAATCCCAGTGACGAGGACAGCATAAAAACGCCATGGCAGAAAATGGTTGGTGGCGTTAAATTGGATAAAAGAGTAAATTTTTTTTCACGGCTTTCACCTGCGGTATAATGACAAACGTTATTTCTGGGTCAATACCAAATTTATAGCATTTTCACTGCGACTTTTTCAGAACTGGTAGAATGCTTGCACAATTCCTCTTTCCTGAGTCCAAACAGCAGCCGATACCTACGGGGAGACGGCGCGAGCCCTAAGGTGGGGTAAGAGCGAACGTCCAGAAGATGAATCTGTTATTGTGTGACGCTGCTACAGGGGAGACCCGGTGGCTGCGGAAACAGGACGGATACGCCCCGACTGCTGAACTCCACTGCCAGGAGTGCATGGAGCTCAAAAGGAGAGGAACCTGTGCAAGCGCTGGCAGAGTAGGGCCTTAACATCATTCACACGTAAGTGTCGGTCATGATTTTCATCAGTGATTGTGAGCAAATCAGACTGGTGTCCACAGACATAAGGTTATAAGGCTCGTGCACACGGCCGGCGGCCCATGCCGTATTGCGGCCTGCATACGCCGGGTCCACAATACACGGGCACCGGCCATGTGCAGCCCGCATCACAGATCGCAGACCCTTTCACTTCAATGGGTCCACAATCCGGGAGATGCGGAGCGGTGGCACGGATCGGAACACCACGGAAGCACTACTTTTTTGTGGTGCAGACCGTCAGATGCAGATCGTGGACCCCATTCAAATGAATGGGTCCACAATCCGAATCCGGAGCCCCCACTATCAGTGCCCGTGTATTGTGGACCGCAAATTACAGTCCACAGCACGGGCACTGACCGCACACGTTCGGAAGATCTGCGCCTGTTCTGTATTTAGAGCCGCACCTGATGGAAATCACTGACCGAACACTGACGCGTGAATGAGGCTTTGCTAAGGGATAATAAATGAGACGCTAATTGAAGACGGGCGTTACCAGTATGTCTGTTTTTTAACTCCAAAAAAAGGCGAGCTTGATAAATGTGCCTCAATATGAAGTAAAATCAGATTCTAGAAGAATACTGTGATGAGGTATATTATAATGTCATGTAATATAATACAAAGTGAGGTAATAAAATAAATATCCATAATGTAATAACACAGGGTAAAGTAAAACAGAACTTACCAGAGGGTTATAACGTGGAATAATACGGCAGAGTATTCGACTTTGTGTGATATCTGAGGTAATACAATATAATACAGTGATATCTGAGGTAATACAATATAATACAGTGATATCTGAGGTAATATAATATAATACAGTGATATCTGAGGTGATATAATACAGTGATATCTGAGGTATATATAATATAATACAGTGATATCTGAGGTAATACAATATAATACAGTGATATCTGAGGTGATATAATATAATACAGTGATATCTGAGGTGATATAATATAATACAGTGATATCTGAGGTGATATAATACAGTGATATCTGAGGTAATATAATATAATACAGTGATATCTGAGGTGATATAATAATAGTGATATCTGAGGTGATATAATATAGTGATATCTGAGGTGATATAATATAATATAGTGATATCTGAGGTGATATAATATAATACAGTGATATCTGAGGTGATATAATATAATACAGTGATATCTGAGGTGATATAATACAGTGATATCTGAGGTGATATAATATAGTGATAATCTGAGGTGATATAATATAGTGATATCTGAGTGATATAATATAATATGAGTGTGATATCTGAGGTGATATAATATAAAGTGATATCTGAGGTGATAATCAGGTATATCTGAGGTGATATATAAATATATATCTTGAGGTGATATAAATATAATACAGTGATATCTGAGGTATATAATATAATACTGAAGGTTATGTCTGAGGTAATATGATATAATACAGTGATATCTGAGGTGATATATATATATAGTGATATCATCATGAGGTGATAATATAATACAGTGATATCTGAGGTAATATAATATAAACAGTGATATCTGAGGTGATATAATATAATATAGTGGATATCTGAGGTGATATCTGAGGTGATATAATATAAGTGATATCTGAGGTAATATATATAGTGATATTGTAGGTATAATACAGTGATATCTGAGGTGATATATAATAACTGATATCGAGGTGATATAATATAATACAGTGATATCTGAGGTTGATTATAATACAGTGATATCAGAGGTTATATATAATACAGTGAATATCTGAGTGATATAATATAGTGATATTCTGAGGCTACAGTGATATCTGAGGTATATTGAGGTGATATAATATAGTGATATCTGAGGTGATATAATATAGTGATATCTGAGGTGAATATAATATTAATAAGTGATATCTGAGTGATATAATATATACAGTGATATCTGAGGTGATATAATATAGTGATATCTGAGGTAATATAATATAATGACAGTGATATCTGAGGATATATATACAAGTATATCTGAGGTGATATATATAATAATAAGATATTCTGATATATATAATATAATATACAGTGATATCTGAGGTAATATAATATAGTATATCTGAGTAATATAAATAGTGATATGAGGTGATATAATACAGTGATACTGAGGGTGATATATACAGTGATATCTGAGGTAATATAATATAATACAGTGATATCTGAGATGATATAATATAATACAGTGACATATGAGGTGATATAATACAGTGATATCTGAGCAGATATAATATAATATAGTGATATCTGAGGTGATATAGATATATAGGTATAATAAATATATATGATATATGATGATATAATATAATACAGTGATATATGAGGTGTTATAATATAATACAGTGATATATGAGGTGATATAATACAGTGAGATATGAGGTGTTATAATATAATACAGTGATATCTGAGGTGATATAATACAGTGATATCTGAGGTGATATAATACAGTGATATGTGAGGTGATACAATACAGTGATATCTGAGGTGATATAATACAGTGATATTAGGCGGTATAATATAATATAGCGATGTGAGTGGACTGTGATGTAATATAATATAATATACTATAATATAACACAAGAGCCGGTGACTCTGAGCCGCTCAGTCATCTCAGGTTCAGTCAGAAGCACAAGTTCCGCCCCTCGGCTCCGGATTGGCTTACATTCTTCTCACGTTCTCAAGTTCTGCCCAGTGATTGGACGGCTAACTAGTGAAGCCCCGCCTTAGTGTCGCTATTGGGGAGGTTTGTACCATTTCGCGCCCCGTACTCGCACTCTCTGCCGGGCTGATGGCTGGAAAGTTTTAGCAGAAGTTCGGGCACGGCGGAAGAACAGGGGTGACCAGCCTGCGCCCCACTCCGTCCCCGGGCTGGCAGACGGTAAGCGGGGGGCTCCGGGGGTAGAGAGGGCAGCGTGGAGCCGGGTACAGGCCGCGCAGGCTGAGTTGTGTGGTTGTCATGGTAACCGGAGAGGCAGCTGTAGGAGCTGACCATGCGTCCCTCAGCAGGATGGAAGCGGGGGTGACATGTCCGGGCTGTGGGGGAGCTGACCCTCTGATTACACCTCCTGGTCATTGTATTATATCCTGTGGAGGATCTGACCCTCTGATTACACCTCCTGTCCTGTAGTTTATCCTGGAAGGGCTGACCTCTGTCCCTCCTGGGTCACTGTATTATTATATTCCTGTGGAGGAGCTGACCTCTGATTACACCTCCTGGTCACTGTATATTATATCCTGTGGAGGAGCTGACCCTCTGATTACACCTCCTGGTCACTGTATATTATATCCTGTGGAGGAGCTGACCCTCTGATTACACCTCCTGGTCACTGTATATTTATATCCTGTGGAGGAGCTGACCCTCTGATTACCTCCTGGTCACTGTATATATATCCTGGAGGAGCTGACCCTCTGATTACACCTCCTGGTCACTGTATATTATATCCTGTGGAGGAGCTGACCCTCTGATTACACCTCCTGGTCACTGTATATTATATCCTGTGGAGGAGCTGACCCTCTGATACACCTCCTGGTCACTGTATATTATATCCTGTGGAGGAGCTGACCCTCTGATTACACCTCCTGGTCACTGTATATATATCCTGTGGAGGAGCTGACCTCTGATTACACCTCCTGGTCACTGTATATTATATTCCTGTGGAGGAGCTGACCCTCTGATTACACCTCCTGCGTCACTGTATAGTATATCCTGTGGAGGAGCTGACCCTCTGATTACACCTCCTGGTCACTGTATATTATATCCTGTGGAGGAGCTGACCCTCTGATTACACCTCCTGGTCACTGTATATTATATCCTGTGGAGGAGCTGACCCTCTGATTACACCTCCTGGTCACTGTATATTATATCCTGTGGAGGAGCTGACCCTCTGATTACACCTCCTGGTCACTGTATATTATATCCTGTGGAGGGAGCTGACCCTCTGATTACACCTCCTGGTCACTGTATTATATCCTGTGGAGGAGCTGACCCTCTGATTACACCTCCTGGTCACGTATATTATATCCTGTGGAGGAGCTGACCCTCTGATTACACCCTCCTGGTCACTGTATATTATATCCTGTGGAGGAGCTGACCCTCTGATTGTCACTGTATTATTATATCCTGTGGAGGAGCTGACCCTCTGATTACACCTCCTGGTCACTTATATTATATCCTGTGGAGGAGCTGACCCTCTGATTACACCTCCTGGTCACTGTATATTATATCCTGTGGAGGAGCTGACCCTCTGATTACACCTCCTGGACACTGTATATTATATCCTGTGGGGAGCTGACCCTCTGATTACACCTCCTGGTCACTGTATATTATATTCCTGTGGAGGAGCTGACCCTCTGATTACACCTCCTGGACACTGTATATTATATCCTGTGGAGGAGCTGACCCTCTGATTACACCTCCTGGTCACTGTATATTAATATCCTGTGGAGGAGCTGACCCTCTGATTACACCTCCTGGTCACTGTATATTATATCCTGTGGAGGAGCTGACCCTCTGATTACACCTCCTGCGTCACTGTATATTATATCCTGTGGAGGAGCTGACCCTCTGATTACACCTCCTGGTCACTGTATATTATATCCTGTGGAGGAGCTGACCCTCTGATTACACCTCCTGGTCACTGTATATTATATCCTGTCCTGTGGAGGAGCTGACCTCTGATTACACCTCCTGGTCACTGTATATTATATCCTGTGGAGGAGCTGACCCTCTGATTACACTCCTGGTCACTGTATATTATATCCTGTGGAGGAGCTGACCCGATTACACCTCCTGGTCACTGTATATTATATCCTGTGGAGGAGCTGACCCTCTGATTACACCTCCTGGTCACTGTATATTTATTCCTGTGGAGGAGCTGACCTCTGATTACACCTCCTGGTCACTGTATATTATATCCTGTGGAGGAGCTGACCCTCTGATTACACCTCCTGGTCACTGTATATATATCCTGTGGAGGAGCTGACCCTCTGATTACACCTCCTGGTCACTGTATATTATATCCTGTGGAGGAGCTGACCCTCTGATTACACTCCTGGTCACTGTCCTGTATATATTATATCCTGTGGAGGAGCTGACCCTCTGATTACACCTCCTGGTCACTGTATATGATATCTGTGGAGGAGCTGACCCTCTGATTACACCTCCTGGTCACTGTATATTATATCCTGTGGAGGAGCTGACCCTCTGATTACACCTCCTGGTCACTGTATATTATATCCTGTGGAGGAGCTGACCTCTGATTACACCTCCTGGTCACTGTATATTATATCCTGTGGAGGAGCTGACCCTCTGATTACACTCCTGGACACTGTATATTATATCCTGTGGAGGAGCTGACCCTCTGATTACACCTCCTGGTCACTGTATATTATATCCTGTGGAGGAGCTGACCCTCTGATTACACCTCCTGGTCACTGTATATTATATCCTGTGGAGGAGCTGACCCTCTGATTACACCTCCTGGTCACTGTATATTATATCCTGTGGAGGAGCTGACCCTCTGATTACACCTCCTGGTCACTGTATATTATATCCTGTGGAGGAGCTGACCCTCTGATTACACCTCCTGGTCACCTGTATTATATCCTGTGGAGGAGCTGACCTCTGATTACACCTCCTGGTCACTGTATATTATATCCTGTGGAGGAGCTGACCCTCTGATTACACCTCCTGGTCACTGTATATTATATCCTGTGGAGGAGCTGACCCTCTGATTACACCTCCTGGTCACTTGTATATTATATCCTGTGGAGGAGCTGACCCTCTGATTACACCTCCTGGACACTGTATATTATATCCTGTGGAGGAGCTGACCCTCTGATTACACCTCCTGGTCACTGTATATTATATCCTGTGGAGGAGCTGACCCTCTGATTACACCTCCTGGTCACGTATATTATATCCTGTGGAGGAGCTGACCCTCTGATTACACCCCTGGTCACTGTATATTATATCCTGTGGAGGAGCTGACCCTCTGATTACACCTCCTGGACACTGTAATATTATAACCTGTGGAGGAGCTGCCCCTCTGATTACACCTCCTGGTCACTGTATATTATATCCTGTGGAGGAAGCTGACCCTCTGATTACACCTCCTGGTCACTGGTATATTATATCCTGTGGAGGAGCTGACCCTTGATTACACCTCCTGGTCACTGTAATTATATCCCTCTGATTACACCTCCTGGTCACTGTATATTATATCCTGTGGAGGAGCTGACCCTCTGATTACACCTCCTGGACACTGTATATTATAACCTGTGGAGGAGCTGCCCCTCTGATTACACCTCCTGGTCACTGTATATTATATCCTGTGGAGGAGCTGACCCTCTGATTACACCTCCTGGACACTGTATATTATAACCTGTGGAGGAGCTGCCCCTCTGATTACACCTCCTGGACACTGTATATTATATCCCGCTCTGTGCAGGACAGCAGTGATCCATGGCTCCACCTCTGCTGCAATGTCTTTTAGAGTCTATGGTAGTCTGAAAGCATGCCTTCTGCGTCCTCCATACTTTACACTGCATCCCTGCTTACTCATAGGAAGCAGAAGCTCAGTATGTCTGTACATGGACAGGGGGAGGGGCCAGGCAATGTGCACACTTGCGTTGGTCACTTAACTATAGTGTTTGCCCTTGGTGCCAGGCGGGTGGTGCCCAGCAGGGGGCGTTACCTTTGTCATGGTGTATATGGGTGGTCTGCCAGTACAGGAGCGGTGCCCTCCTCAGCCAGGACCCCCAGGTTGTATTATGTGGCAGTGCAATCAGCTGTGATCTGGCAGTAAGTGCTCAGCTCCCTGCAGCGCCCCCAGAGGCGGGGAGGAGCGTTACACCGTTCTCATTCATATCGCTGGGTTGTCTGTAACACAGGACAGGAGGGTCCCCCGGATAGAGACGCTGCCCTCAGGCCTAGAGATGAGGGTCCTGAACAGCGGACCCCTTCCTATTCACTGACCGGTATGACGAGGGGCGCCCCCGCACTGACAGATGACTGCGGGCCGTCCCTTCATCTCCGGTATTACAGGCTCAGACAGATAATCTGGTTTGAACGTCGGCCATAATTAAAGGGACAGCGTCTCCTTGTGTACACACCGGTCTGTGCTCACTGGTTCCTGCAGTGAATGGAAACCTGACATCATGGGCAGGGAGGATTCGGCAGCCCCCAAAATCCGAGCCCCCGATCAGGAGAAAACCAGTAAAGAAATCAGTAACCTGCTAATGAACTGGAGGAAACCGGCAAAGATGTCACCTGACCCGATCATAGATGAGCGTGACCTCACCGAGCATGACCTCTACCAGCGGTGTTATCCTGTGTGTCATGGGGGGTCGGTATGTCTGTTATAGGGCGGCTGCAGGTTATACATTAGGGGGCGTTACCCCGTATATAAATAGAGGGGCCGTGTCATGTAATATAGGGGTTATAGGTATATTAGGGGGGGCCGGTATATGTCTGTAGGAGGGTTAGGCGTGCAGGTTGTACATTAGGGGGTGTTAGGGCGCGCAGTATATATAGAGGGCCCCGTATTAATAGAGGGCTGTCTCAGTTATAGGGCGGCTGCAGGTTATAGGGGGCGTTACCCCGTATATAAATAGAGGGGCCGGTATGTCTCAGTTATAGGGCGGCTGCAGGTTTGTACATTAGGGGGCGTTACCCCGTATATAATAGAGGGGGCCGGTATGTTCTCAGTTATATAGGGCGGCTGCAGGTTGTATACATTAGGGGGCCTGGTATGCGTTACCCCGTATATAATAGAGGGGGCCGGTATGTCTCAGTTATAGGGCGGCTGCAGGTTATACATTAGGGGGCGTTACCCCGTATATAATAGAGGGCCGGTATGTCTCAGTTATAGGGCGCTGCAGATTGTACATTAGGGGGCGTTACCCCGTATATAATAGGGGGGGCGGTATGGGCGTGTTATATAGGGGGCGGCTGCAGGTTATAGGGCGGGCGTTACCCGTATATAATAATAGAGGGGGCGGTATGTCTCAGTTATAGGGCGGCTGCAGGTTGTACATTAGGGGGCGTTACCCCCGTATATAATAGAGGGGGCCGGTATGTCTCAGTTATAGGGCGGCTGCAGATTGTACAGGTTTACATTAGGGGGCGTTACCCCGTATATAATAGAGGGGGCCGGTATGTCTGTTATAGGGCGGCTGCAGGGTTATACATTTAGGGGGCGTTACCCCCGTATGTATAATAAAGGGGGGGCCGGTATGGCTGTTATAGGGCTGGCGGCAGTTATAACATTTAGGGGGCGTTTACCCCGTATATAATGAAAGGGGGGCCGGTATGTCTGTTATTAGGGCGGCTGCAGGTTATACATTTAGGGGCGTTACCCCACGTATATAATAGAGGGGCCGGAATGTCTGTGATAGGGCGGGCTGCAAGGTTTGTACATTTAGGGGGCGTTACCCCCCCAGTATATACTAGGGGGCCGGTTATGTCGTGTAGGGCGGCTGCAAGATTGTACATTAGGGGCGTTACCCTCGTAATAATAAGAGGGGCCTGTATGTCTCAGTTTTATAGGGCGGCTGCAGGTTATACATTAGGGCGTTACCCCGTATATAATAGAGGGGCCGGTATGTCTGTTATAGGGCGGCTGCAGATTGTACATTAGGGGGCGTTACCCCGTATATATAAAGGGGGCGGTATGTCTCAGTTATAGGCGGCTGCAGGTTATACATTAGGGGGCGTTACCCGTATATAATAAGGGGGCCGGTATGTCTCAGTTATAGGGCGGCTGCAGGTTATACATTAGGGGGCGTTACCCCGTATATATAATAGAGGGGGCCGGTATGTCTCAGTTATAGGGCGGCTGCAGGTTATACATTAGGGGGCATTACCCGTATATAATAGAGGGGGCCGGTATGTCTCAGTTATAGGGCGGCTGCAGTTATACATTAGGGGCGTTACCCGTATATAATAGAGGGGGCCGGTATGTCTCAGTTATAGGGCAGGTGCACCGGCACTGACCCTCTCGCCCCCACCTCCGGGTACACGCTGTTCTCCTCTGGCGCTCTTCTGCTGTTTTATTTGGCCGCTATGGCTTTGCTAATTAGCATTTGGCGAGACGTTCGCCGTCCGTCCGTGGAATGTTAATGACCCTGACAGGTAAGTACATAGTGATGCAGATTCCGACACTGATGAGCAAACATCCCCCAGGGAGGGGGGGGGGATAGAGTCCTGGACCACAGACTGACACATTGTAACAAACCCAATGCGGGTTATTCTCTGAAATCTTGAAATCTGACCTTAGTTCTACAGGATTATAGTGACATAAAGCTGTCAGTACAGAAAGGTCAGGCAGAGGCACACTGCATCAACCCTACAGAATAGTGAGTGCAGCTCTGGAGTATAATACAGGATGTAACTCAGGATCAGTACAGGATAAGTAATGTATGTACACAGTGACTGCACCAGCAGAATAGTGAGTGCAGCTCTGGAGTATAATACAGGATGTAACTCAGGATCAGTGCAGGATAAGTAATGTATGTACACAGTGACTGCACCAGCAGAATAGTGAGTGCAGCTCTGGAGTATAATACAGGATAAGTAATGTATGTACACAGTGACTGCACCAGCAGAATAGTGAGTGCAGCTCTGGAGTATAATACAGGATAAGTAATGTATGTACACAGTGACTGCACCAGCAGAATAGTGAGTGCAGCTCTGGAGGATAGTAATGTATATAATCTGTGCAGTGTTGGAGGACTTCTATATGCTGCTGTTTCCCCTGCTCTATGACCTGTGGATTGCTGTCTCTGGATCTGCTCCCCCGCAGTGTGTGATCTATGGGATCTGTTTGTTCTGTGGTGTCCGTTGTCGGCGGCCGCAGGGCTCGTTCTCTTGCGGTCTCGCGCCCGGCATCCATCCTGCTCTTCTCCCTCCGCACTGCCACGGGTTTTTCTTGTAGTTTTTTTTCGGTGGATCCATCAGGAGAAGCAGAGTCCTTCCTTAGAGCAATATGCCGTCCCCAATGCACGGACAGAAACTCTGTAATGCTCCCGAGCCTCCGGTCCGCACCAACTTTCCGGATTGCGGACCCACTGTTTGCAACGGCCGTGTGCCTGAGCCCTTAGTTTCATATTTCTTTAGAATCCACTTCTAGCATTGACTTAAAGGGGTCCTCTTACTTCAGTAAGTGGCATTTATCATGTAGAGAAAGTTACTACCAGGCTCTTACTAATGTATTGTGATTCTCCATATTGATTCCTTTGCTGGCTTTAATCATTGTTCCATTACATTATACACGGCTCGTTTCCATGGTTACAACCACCCCGCAATCCATCAGTGGTGGTCGTGCTTCCACAATATAGGAAAAAGCATCAGCCTCTCTGGTGTCCAGGACCATGGGAGCTCACTGCTGGATTGCAGGGTGGTCGTAACCATGGAAATGAGCAGTGTATAATGTGATGGGAAAATGAATCCAGGCAGCATAGGAAGCAACATGGAGAATCACAGTACATTAGTAACGGCCTGGAATTAACTTCCTCTACATGATAAATGCCACTTACTGGAGTGGAGGACCCCTTTAAACCACAGTGACTTCTTTACCCTGCAGTGCTGTGTGACCCCGGCCCTATCCGATGAGTCCTGCTACCGCAGGATGTCGGCCGGACGCCCATGTTACGTTGGTTTGTTTGTTACAATTCTGCTTCTTGTTGCCACTGAAGACAATTCACTTTTATGAGGTCCGGGGCGAGCGGTGCGTTGTCGGGGGTTGCCCTGGCCGTCCGTTGTCGGGGGTTGCCCTGGCCGTCCGTTGTCGGGGGTTGCCCTGGCCGTCCATTGTCGGGGTTGCTGAGAGGCATCAGTAGACGGGGTAATGACTATGTAGGTGTAATATACAGAGAGGTAATTACTGGGTGGACGCAGTACGAGTGCATTGTAACTGGAGGCCATTTACCTGTGTATTGAATGCAGCTCTGTCATCTGTACCTCCCTGGAACCCCCCCCTCCCTTCCTCCGGGGCCCCTCGTCCGCCCCCCTCCCTTCCTCCGGGGCCCCTCGTCCGCCCCCCTCCCTTCCTCCGGGGCCCCTCGTCCGCCCCCCTCCCTTCCTCCGGGGCCCCTCGTCCGCCCCCCTCCCTTCCTCCGGGGCCCCTCGCTGATATTTATTAGGAAAGGCGCTCCCGTGTCTGGTCCCATGTTCTTGGGGGGGGGGGGGGGTAGCCTCATCAGTTTGGATTCTTACTTCTTATTAAAGTGCATCCCCGCTTCCACCCGTCCCGGACCGAGATGTCAGAACCCCAACTGCTAGAACTGGCGGCGCATCCCCCCCCCCCCCCCCGACTTCTCATTGGAACGCTTTATGGCCACCTGGAGGCTGCAGTTTGTAGCGATCAGCGGAGGCCTCCCACATCCGGACCCCCGCCATTGAGAACTTGTCCTGAAATGCTTTGATTTTCCAGTTTTCCCCTCACCCATGACGGCACCCATGCGACTTAGGACCTCCCATCAAGGACAGGAAACCTGCTAACATATAAAAAAGGTACACGCCCCTCTCAACCTCAGTTTTAGGTTTCCTGTCCTCTGGATGGGAAGTCCTAGGTGACGTTATTCGTGCCTAGCCTGCTTTTTTCCCTTTAAGGTACCCCTCTTGCTGCGGACTACCCGGGTCTACGTACCTTAACGGGGTAGGATCCGGGCCAAGCTGACCTCGAGGAGGTACTGGCCAAGTCTCCCCCCCCTCCTGTCTCCTTCCACCTTGGGAGTTCCTGCTGTGGCCGTGCCAGGCGGGCTCCATTAGTTTGTGGGGGGATCGGAGCCAGAGAGTGGAATCCTGGCATTCGTCCCGGGAGCGGCGGCGTTCTCCTTGGGCTCTGCGCAGGCGCGGGCGCGTCGGCTTGCGATCCCGGAAGTACCTGGTCTACTCTGCGGTTCTGCGCAGGCGCAGGCAGCGGCGTTCTGTCGGGGCCGGAGGAGGAGGACTGGGGCTTCCGGGCGGCGAGTGCGGCGTTCCACGCAGGCGCTGGCCTGGCGTATGACGTCAGAGATGGCGTGCTCCTCCCCTCACGTAGAGGAAGTGACCTACCTTCCTGGTGGGAAAATTGAAAAGGAGGCCAAGCGCGTTATAAATGGCACAGGAGGAGGGAGCCAGCAGGACAAGTCTTCATTGTGGACCATCCCCTGGGTGTACTGCAGAGATGGAACCTGGTGATGGCGGACGCGCTGACCAGCCGGAATCCTTGCAACCACCAAGTCCGGTACAGTGTCAGGGATTTGGGGGTCGCTTTTATGGGTAAGATCCACTCTTAATCAGAGGGACTTGCTGTCTTTTGTATATTATAGGTAGTCAAGGTCTCAAAAAAGCAGACATGCAAAAAGAAACATAAAGAGTGCAGCGGATGTAAAGTTCAATTAGCTGCAGATTACACCAGACCGCTTTGCCAAGGCTGTATAAATAAGCTAGTATTGGAAGAATCACATTCTATCTCCAAAACTATTAAGGCATTGGTTCAGTCAGAAGTCAGATCTTCATTAAAAAAACTGAAACCTTCTATGCCCAGTTCTCCGGAAAGTTACATACCAGAGAGGGAGATCGTAGCTGAATTGTCGGAAGGAGAAATATCTACTAACCTAGAAGGGTCAGGGAATGAGTCCCTTTCTGAGGATGAAGCGGCTGGGAGGCCTCTATTCCCTGTAGAAGATACAGAGCTTCTAATTAAAGCAGTCAGAACCACCATGCAGTTAGAAGAGGTTAAGCAGCCAAAATCTGTGGCGGACCAGATGTTTGAAGGTTTGGCCCCCAGGTCCCGCAGAGTGTTTCCGGTACATAAGAATATGGATTTTCTTATTAAAAAAGAATGGAAAAATCCAGACAGAAAATTCTTTATCCCATCATCGATCAAAAGAAAGTATCCATTTGAAGATGAGGTCTCGGGAACTTGGGACAGAGCACCAATGGTTGACGCTCCAGTAGCCAAGATGGCAAAGAGATCTGCCCTTCCCTTTGAGGATCTGGGATCTTTAACTGACCCGCTAGATAAGAAGGCTGATACTTATCTTAAAAGATCCTGGGAAGCGGCCTCCACTAGTCTCAGGCCAGCTATTGCGGCTTCGTGGGTTTCTAGATCTCTTAAATTATGGCTGTCACAGTTAGAGACCCACTTGAAAGATAGGACCCCTAGGGAGGACTTGTTATCTTCCATCCCTACCTTCATTAAGGCAGCAGATTACCTGGCTGACGCATCTTCGGATTCTGTAAGATTTTCTGCCAGAGCAGCGGCAATGTCAAATGCGGCTAGGAGAGCTATCTGGCTAAGGTCATGGAAGGGTGACCAGGGATCTAAGGCGAGGTTGTGTGCAGTCCCTTGTGATGGGTCCAGACTATTTGGGCCTTCTTTAGACGAAGTTCTAGACAGGGCTTCGGATAAGAAGAAGGGATTCCCGCTTCCTCAAAGATCCCCCCTTTTTCGTAGACCTAGCAGGGGTTATAAGAGACAGAGGGGAGGTCAGTCTGACAGGGGCTCGAACAGATTTTCTAGGAAATCTTCCGGGTTTTTCTTTAGAAACCAGGATAATAAACCCAAAGACAAACAGCAATGACGCCAGGCTGCCGGTCGGGGGAAGACTGAGAGCCTTTTTTTCAAGCTGGCTTCGCATAACAAAAAATCAGTGGGTCCTAGATGTTATCAGACAGGGGTTTCAGATCGAGTTCTCTGTCCCCCCTCGGGACCTTTTTGTTTGTCCAGACCCTTCTTCAGACGTAAGCAAGAGACAGGCTTTGGAAGCAGAAACGGTATCTCTGTTAGAGAAGAGAGTGGTATCTCTAGTCCCCGAAGAAGAAAAGGGAAAAGGGTATTACTCTCCGTTATTTATGGTAAAGAAGCCAAATGGGACGTTCAGAGTGATTCTAAATCTAAAAAGTCTGAACAGATCCCTCAGATACAAAAAGTTCTGTATGGAGACACTAAAATCTACCTTAAATCTCCTCCCCAGCAGATGTTGGATGGCAACCATAGACCTGGAAGATGCTTATTATCACATCCCGATTCATCAAGCATCCCAGAAATTCCTAAGAACAACAGTTTGGATGAAGGAGAAATGCGTGCATCTTCAGTACAGGGCCCTTCCCTTCGGGATTTCCCAGGCGCCGAGACTTTTCACGAAGCTGGTGGCGGAAGTAGCGGCCTTTCTCAGATTAAAGGGAATTCACATAGTGCCGTACCTCGACGACTTCCTAGTCTTTTCTCGGTCACAGGAAGAACTCACAGACAATCTGTCAGTGATGTGCTCAACCCTACAGGAATTGGGATGGAAGATAAACTGGGCCAAATCAACCTGATTCCCACTCAGTCCTGTGTCTTTCTAGGGATATTATTGAATTCAATAGAAGAGAAGTGCTTTCTACCCTTAAAAAAGAAGGAACAGCTGCTTCAGCAAGTCCGGTGGTTATTCCTGACTTATCACTGCACAATCAGACAGGCCATGTCGGTTTTGGGTCTTATGACAGCAGCCATTTCGGCCGTACCATATGCTCAGGGCCATTCCAGAGATCTGCAATCAAACATTCTGGAAATATGGGATGGTTCTCCAGGTTCCCTGAACAGTATAATTCATCTATCCTCTCAGACTCGAATATCTCTCCGGTGGTGGATGGATGGGCAGAATTTAAGCAAGGGGGTGAATTGGACTATGCAGAACCCGATCCTACTAACCACAGATGCCAGTTCTTGGGGGTGGGGAGCTCATTCTCAGGAGGCGGCCTGGCAGGGCAGATGGGACATCTCTACCCGGAGAAGATCATCAAACTTCAGAGAACTGAAAGCGGTTCTGATGGCGCTGCAGGTAGCCTTTCAGACAACATCACGGGAGAACATTTTGCTGTACTCAGACAATACAACCACAGTGGCATATGTGAATCGACAAGGGGGCACAAGAAATGCTTCCCTTTTAATGTTATCAAAACAGATTGTAGCCTTCCTGGAACAAAGAGGACTTTGTATGAGGGCAGTTCACCTACAAGGGAAACAAAACCAGGTGGCCGACTTCCTCAGTCGTTCCTCCATAAGCCAGGGGGAGTGGTCACTAAACAACGAGATTTTCCAGCAAATTGTACAGAGATTTGGTCTACCATCAATAGACCTGTTCGCGTCCAAAAAGAACAAGAAGGTGGGCAGATTCTTCTCCCTAAACTCCTGGGAGGAGCCAATAGCTATAGATGCCCTAGCACAGAGTTGGAAAGGGGAACTGGGTTATGCCTTTCCTCCAATAAACCTTCTGCCCAGAGTTTTAAAAAAAGTGGAAAGAGAGTCGGTACCTGTGATTTTGATAGCACCCTATTGGCCAAAGAAGGCATGGTTTTCTTCTCTTCTGAAGTTGGCGATACTTCCTCCTTGGCATCTTCCAGTCAGAATAGACCTTCTGAGCCAGGGTCCCTTTTTCCACCCAAGTCCGGAGATTTTAAAGTTGGCAGTATGGATATTGATAGGCAGATTTGGCACAACAGAGGGTTATCCGATTCTGTAATTACCACGTTACTAAAAAGTAAGAAGCCTGTCACAACTAAAAAATACATGTCGGTCTGGCAGGCATTTAGAAAATTTTTAGGTGTAGAGCCTGAGCCCTTGTCCTCCCCTGATGTCTCCAGGATTCTTGATTTTCTACAGGCAGGTCTAGAGAAAAGATTGAAGGTGGCCACCTTGAAGGTGCAGGTTTCCGCGCTTAGCTACTTCCTTGATTTTAGGCTGGCCGAGCACTCCTGGGTTAAGAGATTTCTTAATGGGGCCGATAGGATCTCTCCCAGAATTAGATCTGTTTCTCCTCCCTGGGACTTGAACACGGTTCTGACGGCCCTATGTAATATTCCGTTTGAACCTATTTCAGACATTTCCATTAAGATATTAACTCTCAAGTTATCCTTTTTGTTAGCCATCACTTCTGCCAGAAGAGTTTCTGAACTCCAGGCTTTCTCAGCTCATCCCCCATACACCAGAATCCTTGAAGACAAAGTTATTATCAGACCGTTAGATTACTTTTACCCAAGGTAGTATCAGAATTTCACAAAAGTCAGGACATTGTACTTCCCTCTTTTTGCCCTAATCCTTCTAATGAGTTAGAGAAGAGATTCAATTGCCTTGATGTGAGAAGATGTTTGATTACTTATTTGGAAGCTTCGAGTCAGTGGAGACAGGATGAGAATCTCTTGCTTCAGTTTTCAGGGCGGTTCAGGGGGAAGAAGGCCTCTTCCAGAACTATAGCTAGGTGGGTAAAGGAGTCTATCCTCTTGTCTTACACCTCTCTGGGTCTCTCCCCTCCAACAGGGTTTGGCGCTCACTCCACAAGGTCGGTAGCTACATCATGGGCAGAAAAGGCAGATGCCTCTTTGTCACAGATTTGTAGGGCAGCTACATGGAGCTCCCCCCATACGTTCTTTAGGCATTACAGATTAAACCTGAACGCAGATGCAGCCTTCGGGAGGAAGGTGCTTCAGGCTGTAGTCCCTCCCTAATGGATTAATTTTTCAGTCGCATGGGTGCCGTCATGGGTGAGGGGAAAACAGTGATTACTTACCGGTAATTGTTTTTCCAGAAACCCATGACGGCACCCCAAAAATTTGCCCTCCACAAAAAAAAAAAAAAAAAAAAAAAAAAAAAAATGTAGATATAAATATATAGGATATAAGTTTCACTAGTTATGGTTATTCTGAGAGAAGTTAATCTCAATTGGTGAAGGAAGTCTTGCCTCCAGAGTCCAGTAATTTTCTATAACTGAGGTTGAGAGGGGCGTGTACCTTTTTTATATGTTAGCAGGTTTCCTGTCCTTGATGGGAGGTCCTAAGTCGCATGGGTGCCGTCATGGGTTTCTGGAAAAACAATTACCGGTAAGTAATCACTGTTTTCCGCCATCTTTGTGAATTTGGCGCAGATTTGGAAAGGACTAATAAGATGACAGAAGGCGCCGCCGCGTTATTAGGGTGCAGGTTACATTCCAGCGGCGAGCAGCCCCCCGACCCCTCCGTACAGGCCGCCCTGAGCGACCATCTGTGTCGGCGTCCTTGGTTATGGCACATTCCTTCTCTCCACTTCAGTGGCCCTTGTGCACGGCGCTGTGCGTCAGCTGCTCCGCCTCGTCGCCTGTCAATGCCAGGAATTGTCTTCCTCGGTCATGGGCTGTGATTGGAGATCCTCCGGTTACACTCCTAGCAACCGAAATAGACATTTTTGCTTGTTGCTGTGTGTGGAGAGGTTTGTTTGTGAGTTACCCCCCCGGAGGTGCTGCGTGCCTCATGCCTCATTGTTGTCCTGTCTGAGCTGACTTGATGGGTGCACTGAGTCGTGTGCAGAGACTGATACCAGATACTGCAGTCTGATCTGTGCGGTAGTATACGGAGCATGCTCACCGACAGGCCGGGCTACAGTCTGATCTCGGCGGTACATGACGGCGGTAGTATACGGACCATGCTCACCGACAGGCCGGGCTGCAGTCTGATCTCGGCGGTACATGATGGCGGTATTATACAAACCATGCACACAGACCGGCCGGGCTGCAGATGTATGACTGCAGTCTGATCTCGGCGGTACATGACGGCGGTAGTATACGGACTATGCACACAGACAGGCCGGGCTGCAGTCTGATCTCGGCGGTACATGACGGCGGTAGTATACGGACCATGCTCACGGACAGGCCGGGCTGCAGATGTATCACTGCAGTCTGATCTCGGTGGTACATGACGGCGGTAGTTTACGGACTATGCTCACGGACAGGCCGGGCTGCAGTCTGATCTCGGTGGTACATGACGGCGGTAGTATACGGACTATGCTCGCAGACAGGCTGGGCTGCAGTCTGATCTCGGCGGTACATGATGGCGGTAGTATACAGACCATGCACACAGACAGGCCGGGCTGCAGTCTGATCTCGGCGGTAGTATACGGACTATGCTCGCGGACTGGCCGGCTGCAGATGTTTGGCTTCCAAGAGCAGTTCTCATTCTGCACCTGTTGTTCTCTAGCAGGGATCTGTAGCTCTGCTCATCCTGATCCTTCAGGTTCATGAACATAAGAAATGGTTCTCTTCTTCAACCCCTGATGGCTGCCAATAGTGACTGTCACTTTCTGCATCTTTAGCTCTGTTCATCCTGAGCCTCCTGGTTCATGAATACAGGGTCTACAGCAATCGGAGGGCAGGAGATGTGACTGTAGAGCAGGGGGTGTGGAAAGCTGGGTGAGCGTCTCTAGTCACTGTAACGGCGCTCATTAGCGGAGGTCACACGTTGTGTGTAGCTGTCACATTGTATTGATGGCTGTCACCTTCTCAGGACTGTCTCCGGGTCAGAGGCCCCGAGACGTCTCCAACTTCTAACAGACTTTGTTTCCATTCTTTACCATTTCCAAGATGTCTACTTGCTGTCAGTGAATGGCAACATGTATCATTTACATCCCTGTACACACCTAATCTTTCTGCTGTTTGTTACAATGTATCGGTGCAGGCGCAGATGTCTCTTCTTTACTCTTACATCGTGGAGGACACTTTTGGCCACACGTGGACTCTCGTGTCACTGTGTGCGAGGAATGTGATGGACGCAGCAGATCTGAAGGTGAAACGGTTTCCATTTAATCCTGTGATACCTCTGCAACTAACCTGCTTGCTGACAGTTTCCACCTGGCCAGTAGAAACAAACTAAAAAATACTCGTAAACAGCAGAGAAGCTGGGGGTGACTGTAGAGCCGCCGATATCCAAGGGGACGCGTCCCTTTAAGAGGTCCTGTGTCCCTGGAAGCTCCAGATACCGGCAGCCGCCTCTGCAAATATTGAGAGGGACGGGACGCGCCCTGTGTTTTGTCTGATTCCTCGACTGACGTCAGGAGCTGAGATACCTGTGTGATAGAGCAACCGTCCTATGTGGAGATGATAGCAACGCAAATACTGAGCGCAACACGGAGGGCGGACGCCATATACAAGGTGGAGGGATGATACACAGGGGAGGGGGGCGCCATATACAAGGAGGGGGACCATACACAAGGGCGGGCGCCATATACAAGGAGGGGGACCATACACGAGGGCGGGCGCCATATACAAGGAGGGGGGCACCATATACAAGGAGGGGGACCATACACGAGGGCGGGCTCCATATACAAGGAGGGGGACCATACACGAGGGCGGGCGCCATATACAAGGAGGGGGACCATACACGAGGGCGGCGCCATATACAAGGAGGGGGGCGCCATATACAAGGAGGGGGGCGCCATATACAAGGAGGGGGGCGCCATATACAAGGAGGGGGCGCCATATACAAGGAGGGGGGCGCCATATACAAGGAGGGGGGCGCCATATACAAGGAGGGGGACCATACACGAGGGCGGGCGCCATATACACGGAGGGGGACCATACACAAGGGCGGGCGCCATATACAAAGGGGGACCATACACAAGGGCGGGCGCCATATACAAGGTGGAGGGATGATACACAGGGGAAGGGGGCGCCACCGTAGACAAGGGTGGGGCATTCAGTTACTTACATAGTATGGCTCCACCTGGTGATCAGTTACTGACATAGTATGGCACCCCCTGGTGGTCAGTTACTGACATAGTATGGCACCCCCTGGTGGTCAGTTACTGACACAGTATGGCACCCCCTGGTGGTCAGTTACTGACATAGTATGGCACCCCCTGGTGGTCAGTTACTGACATAGTATGGCTCCACCTGGTGATCGGTTACTTACATAGTATGGCTCCACCTGGTGATCGGTTACTTACATAGTATGGCACCCCCTGGTGGTCAGTTACTTACATAGTATGGCTCCACCTGGTGATCGGTTACTTACATAGTATGGCTCCGCCTGGTGTTCAGTTACTTACATAGTATGGCTCCGCCTGGTGTTCAGTTACTTACATAGTATGGCTCCACCTGGTGGTCAGTTACTTACATAGTATGGCTCCACCTGGTGATCGGTTACTTACATAGTATGGCTCCGCCTGGTGTTCAGTTACTTACATAGTATGGCTCCGCCTGGTGTTCAGTTACTTACATAGTATGGCTCCACCTGGTGGTCAGTTACTGACATAGTATGGCACCCCCCTGGTGGTCAGTTACTGACATAGTATGGCACCCCCTGGTGGTCAGTTACTTACATAGTATGGCTCCACCTGGTGATCGGTTACTTACATAGTATGGCTCCGCCTGGTGTTCAGTTACTTACATAGTATGGCTCCGCCTGGTGTTCAGTTACTTACATAGTATGGCTCCGCCTGGTGGTCAGTTACTTACATAGTATGGCTCCCCCTGGTGTTCAGTTACTTACATAGTATGGCTCCCCCTGGTGGTCAGTTACTTACATAGTATGGCTCCACCTGGTGGTCAGTTACTTACATAGTATGGCTCCACCTGGTGGTCAGTTACTTACATAGTATGGCTCCACCTGGTGGTCAGTTACTTACATAGTATGGCTCCACCTGGTGGTCAGTTACTTACATAGTATGGCTCCACCTGGTGGTCAGTTACTGACATAGTATGGCACCCCCTGGTGGTCAGTTACTGACATAGTATGGCTCCCCCTGGTGGTCAGTTACTTACATAGTATGGCTCCACCTGGTGGTCAGTTACTTACATAGTATGGCTCCACCTGGTGGTCAGTTACTTACATAGTATGGCACCCCCTGGTGTTCAGTTACTTACATAGTATGGCTCCACCTGGTGGTCAGTTACTTACATAGTATGGCACCCCCTGGTGGTCAGTTACTTACATAGTATGGCACCCCCTGGTGATCGGTTGCTCCGGTTCGGTGGTCATGTCCTCTTCCTCCAGCCTTGCAGTGGACACAGTGACCTTTGTGTGGGTCTTGTAATACATTAATACCGGGATCTCCAGACACGAGCCGCCCTGCTCTGTGGTCATGTATTCAGGATTATGGACACAATGTCAGGCGGAGCGGCTGCTGTTTGCCTGCGATGCTGCGCAGCCGCTCCAGACGACCATTCCTAGTAAATATGTTTGTGGAGCTTAGCCGTCCATTGTCCATGTCCTGTCCACTAATAACAGCAAAATCCAGTCTGGGTCTGAACATAAGACCTGAGCTTCATATCATACAGCCGAGAGGAGTCAGTGCAGAGGGACGTGTGAAGGTTATATCAGTACTGGAGTGTTATAAGAGGAGCGGCTGATATCAGTCACATATGATGTAATGTCTCTGGAGGTTATATCAGTACTGGAGCGTTATAAGAGGAGCGGCTGATATCAGTCACATATGATGTAATGTCTCTGGAGGTTATATCAGTGCTGGAGCATTATAAGAGGAGCAGCTGATATCAGTCACATATGATGTAATGTCTCTGGAGGTTATATCAGTACTGGAGCGTTATAAGAGGAGCGGCTGATATCAGTCACATGTGATGTAATGTCTCTGGAGGTTATATCAGTACTGGAGCGTTATAAGAGGAGCGGCTGATATCAGTCACATATGATGTAATGTCTCTGGAGGTTATATCAGTACTGGAGCGTTATAAGAGGAGCGGCTGATATCAGTCACATGTGATGTAATGTCTCTGGAGGTTATATCAGTACTGGAGCGTTATAAGAGGAGCGGCTGATATCAGTCACATATGATGTAATGTCTCTGGAGGTTATATCAGTACTGGAGCGTTATAAGAGGAGCGGCTGATATCAGTCACATATGATGTAATGTCTCTGGAGGTTATATCAGTACTGGAGCGTTATAAGAGGAGCGGCTGATATCAGTCACATATGATGTAATGTCTCTGGAGGTTATATCAGCGCTGGAGTGTTATAAGAGGAGCGGCTGATATCAGTCACATATGATGTAATGTCTCTGGAGGTTATATCAGTACTGGAGCGTTATAAGAGGAGCGGCTGATATCAGTCACATATGATGTAATGTCTCTGGAGGTTATATCAGCGCTGGAGTGTTATAAGAGGAGCGGCTTTTTTTTTTTTTTTCGGTGCGGAGGCTTTGTACTGCTTCTCTAGACATCTGTTCTGTGCCTCCATTCCATATCTTGTAGATTGAGGACCCATTCAAGTCAATGGGTTCGTGATACGGGGTGCCCAAATATTGCGGACCCGCTGTATGCGGACTGCAGTACAGGCACAGGGCACACGTGGTTGTGAGAGAAGGGAGGGGGAGAGCAGGGAGAGAGACGTCAGAAACAGAAGCTCTGACAGATTTATTCAGATTCAGCAGCGCCACCAGCTAGGTGAAGGAATGACGCAGACTCTGCAGAAGCAAGACGTTTAATGCAGACTATTGATGATGCGGAGTCCGTAGGATGAGTGGTCTGCGGAGATTTCACTTCAGTGACTTACCTCTCACGGTTGTGGTCAGTGTATGGCGGCTTTAGATGAGCCGTGACTCGCTGGGGGTCATTGTCTTTACTCCATGCAGATGACGCCTGGTATTATGTGAGACGTCCGTGCGCTGCGGATACTTTGGGGCTTCGTGCAGTCGTCGTACGCTAAAGAATTTAGACAAATTTATTATTGATTTATGGCCGACGCTTCTCAGATGCACCTTTCTAAACCGCGTCGTGCTGCAGGTTTATTACCTCAGAGGAGGGAAGGAAAGAGTCAGCTCTACGCCACAGCGTGCATCACGGTGATAGATTTGGCGCATCTCCTGACGGCCTTGTCACCGTGGATCTCAGGATTCAGTAAATGTGCCCCCGAGGCTTCATCGCGCCTTGTGTCAGCGCAGCCTGTGACCTGGCGGCTTCTCCTCTGTGTGACCGTCGTCTGTCATGGCGGATCTGTAGCCTCGCCAGCCTCCGGAGGTGCGGTGATACCTTTGCGGTTCGTTTACTCGTCGCTCTGTAACGGGATCGCCCGCGCCCCGGTTTCATCTTCCACTGAAATCCAAACTCTGTGAAAAGTTTCATCTCTTAAACGTTCAGATTACTGACCGCGCGCCGCCAGCCGACACCGGATCCTGCGCTAATATTTAATCGCTGTGATCGGAATGTGATCTCGTCGGTGTGTACACAGAACGTGGAGGAGGAGGACTGCCACCTGCTGGAAGAGAGCGGCAGCGCACACTGCATTATACTGAGGACCCTGAGCAGAAGAGCTGGCAATCTACAGATTACGTCACTGTTTTACTGCAGCACTGTCTGACATCCAGAGCTGCCTCTGTCAGTATTGCACTGCCGAGATCCCACAATGCTTTGCATGGCCCAGAATGCTCCAGAGCCGGACATCTGCAGGAGGCGGCTGGGAGTCAAAGTGATGTGACTGGAGTAGTATAGAATAACTAAAGCGGAGTTACTCGGTGATGTGCGGACAGTCGTCTATAGAAGCGTATTATAGTTCTGAATGACAGCTCCGGAGGCTGAAACGCGAGTCAGGTGACCGACCGTATAACGGCCCCGAGGCTCATGCTGCAGTCCTGTCAGGTGCCGTGTCTATTAAATTACGGGGCTTCTCCCTCCTGCGGCCGCGGTTATTGCTGCAGTCACGGACGCCAGATGGTGTTTGTATATTACTTTTTTATGAACCATCTTGCAGTTTCTTAATGTCTGTTCTGTAAAGTACAAAGAAAAGTCTTCAAGAAGCCGAGGACAAGTCAGTGTCAGGCCCAGAACTTTAAAGTGTCCATCACCTCAAATCACTGATATAAGATTGTGTAAGTGAGGCCGAGAGGGAAGGATGATGGGAAGGTAGTGCTTTACATGGTATGGGTGCAGGACAGGAGAAGTCCTGGAGATAGTGGTGAGAAGGGAGAACATTAACATGGTATGGGTGCAGGACAGGAGAAGTCCTGGAGATAGAGGTGAGAAGGAGAACATTACATGTATGGGTGCAGGACAGGAGAAGTCCTGGAGATAGAGGTGAGAAGGGAGAACATTACATGGTATGGGTGCAGGACAGGAGAAGTCCTGGAGATAGCAGTGAGAAGGGAGAACATTACATGGTATGGGTGCAGGACAGGAGAAGTCCTGGAGATGGTGGTGAGAAGGTAGAACATTACATGGTATGGGTGCAGGACAGGAGAAGTCCTGGAGATAGTGGTGAGAAGGGAGAACATTACATGGTATGGGTGCAGGACAGGAGAAGTCCTGGAGATAGAGGTGAAGAAGGGAGAACATTACATGGTATGGGTGCAGGACAGGAGAAGTCCTGGAGATAGCAGTGAGAAGGGAGAACATTACATGGTATGGGTGCAGGACAGGAGAAGTCCTGGAGATAGTGGTGAGAAGGGAGAACATTACATGGTATGGGTGCAGGACAGGAGAAGTCTGGAGATAGCGGTGAGAAGGGAGAACATTACATGGTATGGGTGCAGGACAGGAGAAGTCCTGGAGATAGCGGTGAGAAGGGAGAACATTACACGGTATGGGTGCAGGACAGGAGAAGTCCTGGAGATAGTGGTGAGAAGGGAGAACATTACACGGTATGGGTGCAGGACAGGAGAAGTCCTGGAGGTAGAGGTGAGAAGGGAGAACATTACATGGTATGGGTGCAGGACAGGAGAAGTCCTGGAGATAGAGGTGAGAAGGGAGAACATTACATGGTATGGGTGCAGGACAGGAGAATCCTGGAGATAGCAGTGAGAAGGTAGAACATTACATGGTATGGGTGCAGGACAGGAGAAGTCCTGGAGATAGAAGTGAGAAGGGAGAACATTACATGGTATGGGTGCAGGACAGGAGAAGTCCTGGAGATAGCAGTGAGAAGGGAGAACATTACATGGTATGGGTGCAGGACAGGAGAAGTCCTGGAGATAGAAGTGAGAAGGGAGAACATTACATGGTATGGGTGCAGGACAGGAGAAGTCCTGGAGATGGTGGTGAGAAGGGAGAACATTACACGGTATGGGTGCAGGACAGGAGAAGTCCTGGAGATGGCGGTGAGAAGGGAGAACATTACATGGTATGGGTGCAGGACAGGAGAAGTCCTGGAGATGGCGGTGAGAAGGGAGAACATTACATGGTATGGGTGCAGGACAGGAGAAGTCCTGGAGATAGCGGTGAGAAGGGAGAACATTACATGGTATGGGTGCAGGACAGGAGAAGTCCTGGAGATGGTGGTGAGAAGGGAGAACATTACATGGTATGGGTGCAGGACAGGAGAAGTCCTGGAGATAGAGGTGAGAAGGGAGAACATTACACGGTATGGGTGCAGGACAGGAGAAGTCCTGGAGATAGAGGTGAGAAGGGAGAACATTACATGGTATGGGTGCAGGACAGGAGAAGTCCTGGAGATAGAAGTGAGAAGGGAGAACATTACATGGTATGGGTGCAGGACAGGAGAAGTCCTGGAGATGGTGGTGAGAAGGGAGAACATTACACGGTATGGGTGCAGGACAGGAGAAGTCCTGGAGATGGCGGTGAGAAGGGAGAACATTACATGGTATGGGTGCAGGACAGGAGAAGTCCTGGAGATGGCGGTGAGAAGGGAGAACATTACATGGTATGGGTGCAGGACAGGAGAAGTCCTGGAGATAGCGGTGAGAAGGGAGAACATTACATGGTATGGGTGCAGGACAGGAGAAGTCCTGGAGATGGTGGTGAGAAGGGAGAACATTACATGGTATGGGTGCAGGACAGGAGAAGTCCTGGAGATAGAGGTGAGAAGGGAGAACATTACACCGGTATGGGTGCAGGACAGGAGAAGTCCTGGAGATAGAAGTGAGAAGGGAGAACATTACATGGTATGGGTGCAGGACAGGAGAAGTCCTGGAGATAGAAGTGAGAAGGGAGAACCATTACATGGTATGGGTGCAGGACAGGAGAAGTCCTGGAGATAGAGGTGAGAAGGGAGAACATTACACGGTATGGGTGCAGGACAGGAGAAGTCCTGGAGATAGGCAGTGAGAAGGGAGAACATTACACGGTATGGGTGCAGGACAGGAGAAGTCCTGGAGATAGAAGTGAGAAGGGAGAACATTACATGGTATGGGTGCAGGACAGGAGAAGTCCTGGAGATAGCAGGTGAGAAGGGAGAACATTACACGGTATGGGTGCAGGACAGGAGAAGTCCTGGAGATAGAGGTGAGAAGGGAGAACATTACATGGTATGGGTGCAGGACAGGAAGAAGTCCTGGAGATGGTGGTGAGAAGGGTGAGAACATTACATGGTATGTGGTGCAGGACAGGAGAAGTCCTGGAGATAGAGGTGAGAAGGGAGAAACATTACATGGTAATGGGTGCAGGACAGGAGAAGTCCTGGAGATGGTGGTGAGAAGGGAGAACATTACACGGTATGGGTGCAGGACAGGAGAAGTCCTGGAGATGGCGGTGAGAAGGGAGAACATTACATAGTATGGGTGCAGGACAGGAGAAGTCCTGGAGATAGCAGTGAGAAGGGAGAACATACATGTAGGGGCAGCAGGAGAAGTCCTGGATAGAGTGAGAAGGAAATTACACGGTATGGCAGGACAGGAGAAGTCCTGGAGATGGTGGTGAGAAGGGAGAACATTACATGGTATGGGTGCAGGACAGGAGAAGTCCTGGAGATGGTGGTGAGAAGGTAGAACATTACATGGTATGGGTGCAGGACAGGAGAAGTCCTGGAGATAGAAGTGAGAAGGGAGAACATTACACGGTATGGGTGCAGGACAGGAGAAGTCCTGGAGATGGCGGTTGAGAAGGTAGAACATTACACGGTATGGGTGCAGGACAGGAGAAGTCCTGGAGATGGCGGTGAGAAGGGAGAACATTACATGGTATGGGTGCAGGACAGGAGAAGTCCTGGAGATAGCAGTGAGAAGGTAGAACATTACATGGTATGGGTGCAGGACAGGAGAAGTCCTGGAGATGGCGGTGAGAAGGTAGAACATTACACGGTATGGTGCAGGACAGGAGAAGTCCTGGAGATAGAGGTGAGAAGGGAGAACATTACATGGTATGGGTGCAGGACAGGAGAAGTCCTGGAGATAGAGGTGAGAAGGGAGAACATTACATGGTATGGGTGCAGACAGGAGAAGTCCTGGAGATAGCAGTGAGAAGGTAGAACATTACATGGTATGGGTGCAGGACAGGAGAAGTCCTGGAGATAGTGGTGAGAAGGGAGAACATTACATGGTATGGGTGCAGGACAGGAGAAGTCCTGGAGATAGTGGTGAGAAGGTAGAACATTACATGGTATGGGTGCAGGACAGGAGAAGTCCTGGAGATGGTGGTGAGAAGGGAGAACATTACATGGTATGGGTGCAGGACAGGAGAAGTCCCCCCTCACATGTCATCTCTTCTGAGCTGAGTCGATGGGACTAATCTTCATTATTTCTTGTGGTTAAGATGCTGAGCTCTGAAGGACGAGATGCTGGCAGGAAGATGGTGGCTCAGTGGCCTCGGAGCAGCAGCGCAGAGAATAAAGTGCCGCACACACGAATGGACGATGAAGCCGCCATCCAGGTGTCGTGTCTTCTGTCTCACCTCTTCTTCTTCTCTCTATTACTATGTTCTGTCTTCTTTCTCAGCCTTTGCTTCTCATCTTTTTTCCTCATGTACTGTTTCTTGTCTCTGCATCCTGTCTTGTGTCTCGGCCTCTTCTTCTTTTCTTTGTCCCGTCTTGGCTTTTTCCTCATTTTCTTCTGTCTGTGTCCTGTCTTCTTTTTGTTTTGCTTTTTTTCTTCTTTATTTTCTCTGTCCTCTCAATCTCTTCTTCTCTGTGTCTTGTCTTCTGTCTCAGCCTCTTGTTCTTCTCACTGTCACCCTCTCTATCTCTGATTCTTCCCTCCTGTCTCTGTCTCGTCGTCTTCTCTCTCTCTCTGTCTCTCGTCTTCGTCGTCTCTCTCCTCTCTGTCTCGTCGTCTTCTCCTCTCTGTCTCGTCGTCTTCTCCTCTCCTCGTCTGTCTCGTCGTCTTCTCTCTCCTCTCTGTCTCGTCGTCTTCTCTTCGTCGTCTCTCCTCTCCTCTCCTCGTCCTCTCTCGTCTCGTCTCTTCTCCTCTCCTCTCTGTCTCGTCGTCTTCTCCTCCTCTCTCTCTCGTCTGTCTCGTCGTCTTCCTCTCTCCTCTCTGTCTCGTCGTCTTCTCCTCTCCTTCTCTGTCTCGTCGTCTCTCCTCTCCTCTCTGTCTCGTCGTCTTCTCCTCTCCTCTCCTCTGTCTCGTCTCTCGTCTCGTCTTCTCTCTCTCCTCTCCTCTTGTCTCGTCGTCTTCTCCTCTCCTCTCTCTCTGTCTCGTCGTCTTCTCTCTCTCTCCTCTCTGTCTCGTCGTCGTCTCGTCTCCTCTCCTCTCCTCTGTCTCGTCGTCTCTCGTCGTCTCCCTCTCTCTCTGCTCGTCTCTCGTCTCGTCGTCTTCTCCTCTCCTCTCCTCTCTGTCTCGTCGTCTTCTCCTCTCCTCTCTGTCTCTCTCTTGTCTCGTCGTCTCTCCTCTCCTCTCTCTCTCTCGTCTCTTCTCGTCGTCTTCTCCTCTCCTCTCCTCTCTGTCTCGTCGTCGTTCTCCTCTCCTCCTCTCTCTCTCGTCGTCTCTTGTCTCGTCGTCTTCCTCTCCTCTCTCTCTCTCTCTCGTCTCGTCGTCTCTCTCTCCTCTCCTCTCTGTCTCGTCGTCTCTTCTCCTCTCCTCTCCTCTCTGTTCTCGTCGTCCTCTCCTCCTCTCCTCTCCTCTCTGTCTCGTCTCGTCTCGTCGTCCTCTTCCTCTCCTCCTCTCTGTCTCTGTCTCTCGTCTCGTCTCCTCTGTCGTCCTCTTCTCCTCTCCTCGTCTCGTCGTCCCTCGTCTCGTCTCGTCTCCTTTCCTCTCCTCTCTCTCTCGTTCGTCTCGTCTTCTTCCTCTCCTCTCCTCTCTGTCTCGTCGTCCTCGTCTTCTCCTCTCCTCTCCTCTCTGTCTCGTCGTCCTCTTCTTCCTCTCTCCTCTCCTCTCTGTCTCGTCGTCCTCGTCTCTCTCCTCTCCTCTCCTCGTCTCGTCGTCTCTGTCTCGTCGTCCTCTCTCCTCTCCTCTCTGTCTCCGTCCTCTGTCTCGTCGTCTTCTCCTCTCCTCTCTCTCTCTCGTCTCGTCTCTCGTCTCTCTCCTCTCCTCTCTGTCTCGTCGTCCTCTTCTCCTCTCCTCTCCTCTCTGTCTCGTCGTCCTCGTTCTTCCTCTCCTCTCCTCTCTCTCGTCTCGTCGTCCTCTTCTTCCTCTCTCCTCTCCTCGTCTCTCTCCTCTCCTCTCTGTCCTCGTCTCCTTCCTCTCCTCCCCTCTCTGTCTCGTCGTCCTCTTTCTCTCTCTCTCCCTCTGTCCTCTCTGTCTCGTCCGTCCTCTTCTCTCCTCTCCTCTCTCTCTCCCTCTCTCTCGTCCTCGTCGTCTCGTCGTCCTCTTCTTCTCTCCATGTCATTCAATACAAGAAATGTACATTACCAGATTAACCTCTTCATCACCAGCTAGGTGGCATTTATTTCTGGTTGACCACTCTTCATGGAGTGTGAGCTCTTGTGAACAGGAGCTTATACCTCACATGTAATGTCAGGCAGCTGCCGCCATATTGTGTGCCGCCATGTCTCCCTGATAAAGATTGTTGTCGGTTCCCTGACAACCTAACACTGACTTCTGATGTGACAACCCCTATCATTTGTGACGAGGAGATGATGGCTTATCTGAGAACAATTGCCATTGTGTGAGGCGTCGTCAGTGTGAGCCGTCACATCCGCTCGTTATCAGCGCGGAGATCACCACGTCTTCTGCATCATTAATTACAAGAGATTTATACCGCAGCGAACTTGTGGAGTCATTTACCTGATTATAGGGAGTCAATATTCTGTAGATCCTGATCTGAGTCCACGACCAAGACTGGAAGGAAGGTGAATACAGGAGCACACACCAGCAGAAGAGTGAGCGCAGCTCTGGAGTATAATACAGGATGTAACTCAGGATCAGTACAGGATAAGTAATGTATGTACACAGTGACTGCTCCAGCAGAATAGTGAGTGCAGCTCTGGAGTATAATACAGGATGTAACTCAGGATCAGTACAGGATAAGTAATGTATGTACACAGTGACTGCACCAGCAGAATAGTGAGTGCAGCTCTGGAGTATAATACAGGATGTAACTCAGGATCAGTACAGGATAAGTAATGTATGTACACAGTGACTGCACCAGCAGAATAGTGAGTGCAGCTCTGGAGTATAATACAGGATGAAACTCAGGATCAGTACAGGATAAGTAATGTATGTACACAGTGACTGCACCAGCAGAATAGTGAATGCAGCTCTGGAGTATAATACAGGATGTAACTCAGGATCAGTACAGGATAAGTAATGTATGTACACAGTGACTGCCACCAGCAGAATAGTGAGTGCAGCTCTGGAGTATAATACAGGATAAGTAATGTATGTACACAGTGACTGCACCAGCAGAATAGTGAGTGCAGCTCTGGAGTATAATACAGGATAAGTAATGTATGTACACAGTGACTGCACCAGCAGAATAGTGAGTGCAGCTCTGGAGTATAATACAGGATGTAACTCAGGATCAGTACAGGATAAGTAATGTATGTACACAGTGACTGCACCAGCAGAATAGTGAGTGCAGCTCTGGAGTAGAATATTAATTTAACTTTTTATGTTTTAGCAAATTTACACGTTTGGTAAGAAGCTGGGACAGGGCAGCTTTGGAGTTGTCATTGAAGCCACTCACAGGGAGACGGGGAAGAAGTGGGCGATTAAAAAGGTGAATAGAGAGAAGGTAAGATGTTGGGTGTTACTCTCATGAGATGATGGTGGTGATAATCTCTTTTGTTCATCCCTGACATCTCCTTCTCCTTAGGCCGGGAGCTCTGCTGTCAAACTGCTGGAGCGGGAGGTTTCCATCTTGAAAAGGGTAAATCACGACCACATCATCCACCTGGAGGAAGTCTTCGAAACTCCCAAGGTAAGTAGCCCTTGTCTCCTGTCACTACCACTGGAGACTGGCCGAGTGTCCCCTGATCGGGCCCTAAACTACACACCATGGCTGAGCTCCCCTGTAATGTGCTGCGGCATGTCTCATACTCCAGTCACATCCAGAGCTGCCTTCTTCACCCTCTTGTTACACCCTGTCTTATTCTCCAGTCACATCCAGAGCTGCCTTCTTCACCCTCTTGTTACATTATGTCTTATTCTCCAGTCACATCCAGAGCTGCCTTCTTCACCCTCTTGTTACACCCTGTCTCATACTCCAGTCACGTCCAGAGCTGCCTTCTTCACCCTCTTGTTACACCCTGTCTCATACTCCAGTCACGTCCAGAGCTGCCTTCTTCACCCTCTTGTTACATTATGTCTTATTCTCCAGTCACATCCAGAGCTGCCTTCTTCACCCTCTTTTTACACCCTGTCTCATACTCCAGTCACGTCCAGAGCTGCCTTCTTCACCCTCTTGTACATTATGTCTCATACTCCAGTCACATCCAGAGCTGCCTTCTTCACCCTCTTGTTACATTATGTCTCATACTCCAGTCACATCCAGAGCTGCCTTCTTCACCCTCTTGTTACACCCTGTCTCATACTCCAGTCACATCCAGAGCTGCCTTCTTCACCCTCTTGTTACATTATGTCTCATACTCCAGTCACATCCAGAGCTGCCTTCTTCACCCTCTTGTTACACCCTGTCTCATACTCCAGTCACATCCAGAGCTGCCTTCTTCACCCTCTTGTTACATTATGTCTCATACTCCAGTCACATCCAGAGCTGCCTTCTTCACCCTCTTGTTACATTATGTCTCATACTCCAGTCACATCCAGAGCTGCCTTCTTCACCCTCTTGTTACACCCTGTCTCATACTCCAGTCACGTCCAGAGCCTGGTGTGAACAGTACAAGCCCCACAGTGCATTATACCCTGTACCGCCACAAGGGGGCAGCAGAGGTAGTGACATCCTGCGGGCTGACTAGAAGCAGAACCAGTCTGCAGGTTTGGATGTAACCGGAGATGATTTCCAGACGATAAAGCGCAGTATGTTCTGGTTTTCTTCAGAGGGTGTACCTGGTAATGGAGCTGTGTGAAGGCGGAGAGCTGCGGGAGATCCTGCACCGGAGGAAGCGGCTGTCTGAGACTGAAACAAGACACATTATTCACAGCCTGGCGTCGGCCATCGCCTATCTTCACAAGAAAGGTACGCAGCGCGGCTGCTGAGTGATGAGACCATTCACTGGCTATGGTTGTAGGTGGAAGTACTATGCAGGGGGATCTGCCAGCAGTATTGAGTCTACAGGACCAAGCTGCCACTGACTTCTGTTTCATAAATGGAAACAGTCAGCAAGCAAGTAGAAAAAAAAGAAATGTGTGAAAACCTCCATAGGCTGCGTTATGACCATTACAAGAACATCCATTACATAGCGGTGTGAATGTAGCCGAAACCTTCAGTAACAGCCATGATCTGCTGTACACTGGCGCCCTCTGCTGGTGGCTCTGAGGCGCTGCACAGAATGTGCTTCTGTATGTCTGTATCTCTGATCCATTGTTAAATTTATGTGAAGTAAAGGGATTGTCCTGAATGTCTCTCAGCCGACCGCTGTCTATTAATCAGTAGACAGTTATTGACCACAGTGGTGACAGCATTATCACTGCAGGTTTACATCAGAGTCCTGGGGTATTTTCCGAGGTTAGTTGTACTTATTTAGTTATTTTATCACATCCCTTTAATTAAAAACGTTAAACAAAGTCGCTGTTTACATTACATTACTTATCCTGTACTGATCCTGAGTTACATCCTGTATTATATCCAGAGCTGCACTCACTATTCTGCTGGTGCAGTCACTGTGTACATACATTACTTATCCTGTACTGATCCTGAGCTACATCCTGTATTATACTCCAGAGCTGCACTCACTATTCTGCTGGTGCAGTCACTGTGTACATACATTACTTATCCTGTACTGATCCTGAGTTACATCCTGTATTATACCCCAGAGCTGCACTCACTATTCTGCTGGTTGCAGTCACTGTGTACATACATTACTTATCCTGTACTGATCCTGAGCTACATCCTGTATTATACTCCAGAGCTGCGCTCACTATTCTGCTGGTGCAGTCACTGTGTACATACATTACTTATCCTGTACTGATCCTGAGTTACATCCTGTATTATACTCCAGAGCTGCCTCACTTATTCTGCTGGTGCATGTACATACATTATCCTGTACTGATCCTGATTACATCCTGTATTATACTCCAGAGCTGCACTCACTATTCTGCTGGTGCAGTCACTGTGTACATACATTACTTATCCTGTACTGATCCTGATTACATCCTGTATTATACTCCAGAGCTGCACTCACTATTCTGCTGGTGCAGTCACTGTGTACATACATTACTTATCCTGTACTGATCCTGAGTTACATCCTGTATTATACTCCAGAGCTGCACTCACTATTCTGCTGTGCAGTCACTGTGTACATACATTACTTATCCTGTACTGATCCTGAGTTACATCCTGTATTATACTCCAGATCCTGTTACTGTCCGATCCATGAGTTATCATCCTGTTATAATACTCCAGAAGCTGCACTACACTATTTCTGTGGTTGCAGTCACTGTGTACATACCATTTACTGTATCCTGTCTCTGATCACTGAGTACAATCCATGTATTATTACTCCAGAGCTTGTACATACACTATTCTGCTAGGTACAGTCACTGATTGTACATACATTACTTATCCTGTACTGATCCTGAGATACATCCTGTATTATACTCCAGAGCTGCACTCACTATTCTGCTGGTGCAGTCACTGTGTACATACATTACTTATTCTGTACTAATCCTGAGTTACATCCTGTATTATACTCCAGAGCTGCACTCACTATTCTGCTGGTGCAGTCACTGTGTACATACATTACTTATCCTGTACTGATCCTGAGATACATCCTGTATTATACTCCAGAGCTGTACTCACTATTCTGCTGGTGCAGTCACTGTGTACATACATTACTTATCCTGTACTGATCCTGAGTTACATCCTGTATTATACTCCAGAGCTGCGCTCACTATTCTGCTGGTTGTCTTGCACGTATATCATCTTCTGTCTTTGCTCTTGTAGACATCGTCCATCGGGATCTGAAATTAGAAAACATTTTAGTGCAGAGCGAGGAGGCGGCGGAAGGTGAAGGGACGAAGCTGAACATTAAGGTACGACCTGTGTGATCTTCTCTATGATCTTCTCCTACGTCGATGGTAGATAGATTCGGGCCCCAAAGCAAAGGGACCTGACACTCGTCTGTTATCAGAACTCCTACAGAAGTGAATGAAGGTGGCTGCGCTTGCGCAGTGTGCCCTCATTCACTTTGGGGCCCGGTTCTGTAGATAGCTGTGGGTCCCTCCTCTGAGACCTGCACCTATCTGACATTGGTGACACATCCTATCAGTATGCTGCCAGTCTATTGGATGAGACAACCCGCTTAACGTCAGTGATTATCCTCAACCAGAAGAGGGCAGCAGAGCCTTATACTCCTCCTGTAGTATTCTCCACAGTTTCACTGGTTGTACATGGAAACAGTCAGCAGGCATGTGGAGCCCTGATGCTGCGGGAGGGGAAGCATTACATGGCCCCCTTTAGTCAGTGCTTGGTTATCAGTGTCGTGTTTTGTGAGGCTCTGGTTATAATGAGGTCCTGAATGGGGGGGAAGATGTCCTGGAAGATGTCCTGGAAGATGTCCTGGAAGAAGGTTCACTTCTTGAATCTCAGTGGTTTAATTTTTTTTTTTTTTTTTTTTTTTAAATTGTTTTTTTTTCCTGCTCAGGTGACAGATTTTGGTCTGGCTGTACAGAAAGGCGGGGTCGGCAGTGAGAACATGCTGCAGTCCACCTGCGGGACCCCGATATATATGGGTAAGAGCGCAGGGATGGACGCCCATGGTCATAGGTTACAGGCCAGGATCGGTGACGCCGCTCAGTGGTGCCCGGTCGTGTCACATGTTACAGGCCAGGATCGGTGACCGCCGCCAGTGGTGCGGTCGGCATATGTTACAGGCCAGGATCGGTGACGCGCGCAGTGGTGGCGTCGGGTCATATGTTAACAGGCCAGGATCAGTGACGCCGCGCAGTGGTGCTGGTCGTGTCACATTTACGGCCAGGATCGGTGACGCTGCGCAGTGGGCGGTCGTGTCACATGTTACAGGCCAGGATCGGTGACGCTGCGCAGTGGTGCCGTCGGGTCATATGTTACAGGCCAGGATCGTGACGCTGCGCAGTGTGCCGGGTCGGTCATATGTTACAGGCCAGATCAGTGACGCCGCGCAGTGGTGCTGGTCGGTCAATATGTTACAGGCCAATCGGTGACGCGCGCAGTGTTGCCGGTCAGGTCATATGTTACAGGCAGGATGGTGACGCTGCGGTGTTCGGCAGGGTTGTCATATGTTACAGGCCAGGATCGGTGACGCCGCTCAGTGGCGGTCGGTCATATGTTACAGGCCAGGATCGGTGACGCCGCTCAGTGGTGCCGGTCGGGTCATATGTTACAGGCCAGGATCAGTGACGCCGCGCAGTGTCCGGTCGGTCATATGTTAAGGCCAGGATCGGTGACGCCGTCAGTGGTCATATGTTACAGGCCAGGATCCGGTGACCCGCTCAGTGGTGCCGTCGGGTCATATGTTACAGGCCAGGATCGGTGACGCCGCTCAGTGGTGCCGGTCGGGTCATATGTTACAGGCCAGGATCAGTGACGCCGCTCAGTGGTGCCGGTCGGGTCATATGTTACAGGCCAGGATCGGTGACGCCACGCAGTGGTGGCGGTCGGGTCATATGTTACAGGCCAGGATCAGTGACGCCGCGCAGTGGTGCCGGTCGTGTCATATGTTGCAGGCCAGGATCGGTGACACCGCGCAGTGGTGCCGGTCGGGTCATATGTTACAGGGCCAGGATCGGTGACGCCACGCAGTTGGTGGCGGTCGGGTTATATGTTACAGGCCAGGATTGGTGACGCCACGCAGTGGTGGCGGTCGGGTTATATGTTACAGGCCAGGATTGGTGACGCCGCGCAGTGGTGCCGGTCCGTGTCATATGTTGCAGGCCAGGATCGGTGACACCGCGCAGTGGTGCCGGTCGGGTCATATGTTACAGGCCAGGATCGGTGACGCCGCGCAGTGGTGCCGGTCGAGTCGCTCCACTTTGAGCCGTAGTTTCGCAGGATGAGCAGCCGCCACATCAAACATTTACGGCTGGATCTTCTAGCTTCGCCCGCGCTGCGCCCCAGCTGCTGCTGCTGCAGTCACTTCCAACAATTATAAAGTCACCTATCATCGGGATATTCCTCCAGTCATCACTTCTGTGGAGGGAAACGCGGACGGAACGAGTCTGTACATAATTCATCTCCACATCTGCCGTCTTCATGGACTCATCAGGGAATAAATTATACGCCATCAGCGAGTTTACCGCGCCGCGTGTTTAAGCATTTATAAGTGAAGTCTGTATTATTAATATTAGTGTTTATCCGGCAGCTCCCGAAGTGATCAACGCCCACGACTACAGCCAGCAGTGCGACACCTGGAGCGTCGGGGTCATCATGTATATGCTGTGAGTAGTCGGCTTGTCTGCAGGACGTGGGGCGTCGCCTCTGTGCTGTACCCTTATCACTAACAGAGCGGGGTTATCCTCTGGTCAGTACAGGGGGTCGTACCCCATCTGTCAGGCATCGCTCCCCTCCCCCTGTTGGGCGCCGCTCCCATCCCCCTTCTTTCCCTGTTGCTGGTGAGTGCACTCTACCCTGCCAAATCTCAGTCTGTGGCGGGTGCCCCCTCTGTCCCCCCTGTCTCTGGCGGGTGCCCCCTCTGTCCCCCCTGTCTCTGGGGGTGCCCCCTCTGTGCCCCCTCTGTCCCCTGTCTCTGGCGGGTCCCCCCTCTGTCTCTCCCCCCTGTCTCTGCGGGTGCCTCCTCTGTCTCCCCCCCCCCGTCTCTGGCGGGTGCCTCCTCTGTCTCTCCCCCCCTGTCTCTGGCGGGTGCCTCCTCTGTCTCTCCCCCTGTCTCTGGCCCCTCTGTCTCTCCCCCCTGTCTCTGGCGGTGCCTCCTCTGTCTCTCCCCCTCTCTCTGCTCTCCCCTCTGTCTCCCCGTCTCTCCCCCTCTGTTCCCCCCTGTCTCTTGCGGGTGCCCCTCTGTGTCCCCCCTGTCTCTGGCGGGTGCCCCCTCTGTGTCCCCCCTGTCTCTGGCGGGTGCCCCCTCTGTGTCCCCCTGTCTCTGGCGGGTGCCTCCTCTGTGTCCCCCCTGTCTCTGGCGGGTGCCTCCTCTGTGTCCCCCTGTCTCTGGCGGGTGCCTCCTCTGTGTCCCCCTGTCTCTGGTGGGTGCCTCCTCTGTGTCCCCCCTGTCTCTGGCGGGTGCCTCCTCTGTGTCCCCCCTGTCTCTGGCGGGTGCCTCCTCTGTGTCCCCCCTGTTCTCTGGCGGGTGCCTCCTCTGTGTCCCCCTGTCTCTGGCGGGTGCCTCCTCTGTGTCCCCCTGTCTCTGGCGGGTGCCTCCTCTGTGTCCCCCCTGTCTCTGGCGGGTGCCTCCTCTGTGTCCCCCCTGTCTCTGGCGGGTGCCTCCTCTGTGTCCCCCCTGTCTCTGGCGGGTTGCCTCCTCTGCGTCCCCCCTGTCTCTGGCAGGTGCCTCCTCTGTGTCCCCCCCCCCCCCCCGTCTCTGGCGGGTGCCTCCTCTGTGTCCCCCCCCCCCCCCCGTCTCTGGCGGGTGCCCCCTCTGTCCCCCCTGTCTCTGGCGGGTGCCCCCTCTGTCTCCCCTGTCTCTGGCGGGTGCCCCCTCTGTCCCCCTGTCTCTGGCGGGTGCCCCCTCTGTCCCCCCTGTCTCTGGCGGGTGCCCCCTCTGTCCCCCCTGTCTCTGGCGGGTGCCCCCTCTGTCCCCCCTGTCTCTGGCGGGTGCCCCTCTGTCCCCCTGTCTCTGGCGGGTGCCCCCTCTGTCCCCCCTGTCTCTCGCGGGTGCCCCCTCTGTCTCCCGCCGCCCCTGCCCCCCCCCTGTCTCTGGCGGGTGCCTCCTCTGTCTCCCCCCTGTCTCTGGCGGGTGCCTCCTCTGTCTCCCCCCCCCCTGTCTCTGGCGGGTGCCTCCTCTGTCTCCCCCCCCCCTGTCTCTGGCGGGTGCCCTCCTCTGTCTCCCCCCCTGTCTCTGGCGGGTGTCCCCCTCTGTCCCCCTGTCTCTGGCGGGTGCCCCCTCTGTCCCCCCTGTCTCTGGCGGGTGCCCCTCTGTCCCCCCTGTCTCTGGCGGTGCCCCCTCTGTCTCCCCCGCCCCTGCCCCCCCTGTCTCTGGCGGGTGCCTCCTCTGTCTCCCCCCCCCTGTCTCTGGCGGGTGCCTCCTCTGTGTCCCCCCTGTCTCTGGCGGGTGCCTCCTCTGTGTCCCCCCTGTCTCTGGCGGGTGCCTCCTCTGTGTCCCCCCTGTCTCTGGCGGGTGCCTCCTCTGTCTCCCCCCTGTCTCTGGCGGGTGCCTCCTCTGTCTCCCCCCCTGTCCTCTGGCGGGTGCCTCCTCTGTCTCCCCCCCCCCGCCTGTCTCTGGCGGGTGCCTCCTCTGTCTCCCCCCCCCCCCCTGTCTCTGGCGGGTGCCTCCTCTGTCTCCCCCCCCCCCTGTCTCTGGCGGGTGCTCCTCTGTCTCCCCCCCCCCCTGTCTCTGGCGGGTGCCTCCTCTGTCTCCCCCCCCCCCCCTGTCTCTGGCGGGTGCCTCCTCTGTCTCCCCCCCCCCCCTGTCTTGGCGGCCCCTCCCCCCTGTCTCTGGCGGCTGCCTCCTCTGTCTCCCCCCCCCCTGTCTCTGGCGGGTGCCTCCTCTGTCTCCCCCCCCCCTGTCTCTGGCGGGTGCCTCCTCTGTCTCCCCCCCCCTGTCTCGGCGGGTGCCTCCTCTGTCTCCCCCCCCTGTCTCTGGCGGGTGCTCCTCTGTCCCCCCCTGTCTCTGGCGGGTGCCCCCTCTGTCCCCCCTGTCTCTGGCGGGTGCCCCTCTGTCTCCCCCCCTGTCTCTGGCGGGTGGCCTCCCTGCTCCCCCGTCCTGGGGGCCTCCCCCCCCCTGTCTCTGGCGGGTGCCTCCTCTGTCTCCCCCCCGTCTCTGGCGGGTGCCTCCTCTGTCTCCCCCCCTGTCTCTGGCGGGTGGCCTCCCTCTGTCTCCCCCCCTGTCTCTGGCGGGTGCCTCCTCTGTCTCCCCCCCTGTCTCTGGCGGGTGCCTCCTCTGTCTCCCCCCTGTCTCTGGCGGGTGCCTCCTCTGTCTCCCCCCCTGTCTCTGGCGGGTGCCTCCTCTGTCTCCCCCCTGTCTCTGGCCTCCTCTTCTCCCCCCCTGGTCTGGCGGGTGCCTCCTCTGTCTCCCCCCCTGTCTCTGGCGGGTGCCTCCTCTGTCTCCCCCCCTGTCTCTGGCGGTGCCTCCTCTGTCTCCCCCCCTGTCCTCTGGCGGGTGCCTCCTCTGTCTCCCCCCTGTCTCCCCCCTGTCTCTGGCGGGTGCCTCCTCTGTCTCCCCCCTGTCTCTGGCGGGTGCCTCCTCTGTCTCCCCCTGTCTCTGGCGGGTGCTCCTCTGTCTTCCCCCCCTGTCTCTGGCGGGTGCCTCCTCTGTCTCCCCCCTGTCTCTTGGCGGGTGCCCCCTCTTGCCTGTAGACTCCTCGGCGGTATTTTCTGCGGCAAGGAGTTAAATGTAGAATCGTCACCCTGTCGTCTGTTCCCATCCCCCGATACGTCCCGTCCTCACGTCGTTGTCATTGCAGATGGATATTTTGTATCTTTTTATTATTTCTTTTGCCGCCCATATGATGGTGTGAACACATCCCGTAATCTGCTCCCCGAGTGACTAATTGTGATTTTCATTATTCCGTCTATAATATCTTTATACGTCCACAAAACAAATAAAAGGAATTAGCATTTTGATGAGGATCATTATGTAATGGCGCTGACACTTGTGAAATTGGGTTCTGTTCATTGGCAGAATAATTGACAACCAGAAAAAGAGCCGTTTATTAGTCAATAAACTCATCAGGTGAGCGGCAGCGCCCCCTGCAGGCCGGCCCCAGCATCACATCCCGGCAGGAAATCTGACAGATCGGCACCGAGGGACTGCAGCAGGGTTTCCCTGTAGGTGCTCTGTCCTCACATGTGTGCAGCCATCTGATAATCCAGCATAAGGTGGTAGGTGCCCCAAAACCCACCGCCCCATGGGTCTCCCTGCCCCCACCATAGAAGAGACATTTCACAAAGTTTTGGGATCTCAGATGAGAACGGACGACCATCAAATGTGCATTAGTTGTTCAGCCTCTGACAAAGAGGTTGGAGGAAGGGATCTGGAAGAGGGGGCGGGGGGGCCAAAGGGGTGGCACAGAGAGTTTTGATGGAGGGGTCTGTCGGAGGAGGACGCCGGGGTCTGAAGGAGAGGGGCGGAAAGGTGGCATGGAGAGGTCTGGAGGAGGGCAGCAGAGGGGTCTAGAGGGAGGGGGCGGAGGATTCTGGGGGAAAGGGACGGGGGGGTCTGGTGGAGGAGGGGGCGAGGATTCTGGGGGAAAGGGACGGGGGGGTCTGGTGGAGGAGGGGGCGGAGGATTCTGGGGAAAGGGACGGGGGGGGTCCTGGTGGAGGAGGGGGCGGAGGATTCTGGGGGAAAGGGATGGGGGGGGTCTGGTGGAGGAGGGGGCGGAGGATTCTGGGGGAAAGGGACGGGGGGGTCTGAGGGAGGAGTGGAGGAGGATTCTGGGGGAAAGGGACGGGGGGTCTGGAGGAGGAGGGGGTGGAGGATTCTGGGGGAAAGGAACGGGAAGGCTCTGGAGGAGGAGTGGAGGAGGGGGTGGAGATTCTGGGGGAAAGGGATGGGGGTCTGGAGGAGGGGGCGGAGGATTCTGGGGGAAAGGGACGGGGGTTCTGGAGGAGGAGGTGGAGGGGGGGGAGGATTCTGGGGAAAGGGACGGGCGGGGTCTGGAGGAGAGGGGCGGAGGATTCTGGGGGAAAGGGACGGGAGGTCTGGTGAGGAGGGGGAGGATTCTGGGGGAAAGGGACGGGGGGGTCTGGTGGAGGAGGGGGCGGAGGATTCTGGGGGAAAAGGGACGGGGGGTCTGGGGGAGGAGGGGGGGAGGATTCTGGGAAAGGACGGGGGGGCTGGAGAGAGGGGAGGATTCTGGAGGAGGGGGTTCTGGTGGAGGAGGGGGCGGGAGGATTCTGGGGAAGGACGGGGGTCTGAGGGAGGAGTGGAGGAGGATTCTGGGGAAAGGGACGGGGGTCTGGAGGAGGAGGGGGTGGAGATTCTGGGAAAGGAACGGGGGTCTGGAGGAGGAGTGGAGGAGGGGGTGGAGGATTCTGGGGGAAAGGGATGGGGGGTCTGGAGAGGAGGGGGCGGAGGATTTCTGGGGGAAAGGGACGGGAGGTCTGGAGGAGGAGTGGAGGAGGGGGTGGAGGATTCTGGGGGAAAGGGAATGGGGGGGTCTGGAGGAGGAGGGGGCGGAGGATTCTGGGGGAAAGGACGGGAGGTCTGGTGGAGGAGGGGGTGGAGGATTCTGGGGAAAGGGACGGGGGTCTGGAGGAGGAGGGGGCGGAGGATTCTGGGGGAAGGGACGGGGAGGTCTGGAGGAGGAAGTGGAGGCGGGGGCGGAAGGATTCTGGGGGAAAGGGACGGGGGGTTGGAGGAGGAGGGGCGGAGGATTCTGGGGGAAAGGGACGGGAGGTCTGGAAGAGGAGTGGAGGAGGTGGACAGAGGGGTCTGGAAGGGGGCACTATGTGATGAGCTTGTGACGAGCCGCCCCATACCCCCCTCCCCCACTCTCTTCTGCTGGTTTTGCTCTCATTCTACATTCACCATTACAGTGATGTTTCTCTAATAAAACCTGGCTGTGTGAACCTGGCCCAGAGTGTTGTTTGGGGTGAGCTTTGTGATGGGGGGGGGGGGGTCCGCCTCCCCCCATATCTGCCCCTATTACTGGTCCCAGGGCTCCATGAATCCGCCTTCTCACCTCCGTTTTTCTCCGGCAGGTTATCCGGGGATCCGCCATTCATGGGGAGCTCAGAAGACAAACTTTTTGAACTTGTGAAGCGGGGGGAGTTGAAGTTCTCGTCTTCGGTCTGGCAGTCGGTGAGCGAGGCGGGTAAGCGTCCACACAGAATGTCGCAGTCGTGTTTACGTCCCCTGTAAGCACAGAAGCAGCGTGCCTCGCCGACAAGAGGCTTTTAATAGTCGCCAGGAGCCCGGGCCGGACCTGAGAGCCTTTCAGCAGCGACACGGCGGGCAGAGGCGGCCATTGTTCCGCTGACACGGAGGTTACTTAGGAAAGGTTCTGCCATCGATTGCCGCCTTATGTATTATCTAATGTCACCCAGCGGGGGTGGTGTGTGCCTCGCGCCTCCTCCCACAGGCACTTAGCGAAACCTCACACCCGGGGTCTGCACAATATTGAGGGGCAAACGAGGGGAGTGCACAGAACGGCCCGAGCCGCCATCTATTACCCTGAAAACACCTTGTAAGTCAGCGAGACAAACACTTAAAGGGGTGGTCCTGTCTGCTGTGCTTAAAGGGGCGGTCCTGTCTGCTGTGCTTAAAGGGATGGTCCTGTCTGCTGTGCTTAAAGGGGTGGTCCTGTCTGCTGTGCTTAAAGGGGTGGTCCTGTCTGCTGTGCTTAAAGGGGTGGTCCTGTCTGCTGTGCTTAAAGGGGTGGTCCTGTCTGCTGTGCTTAAAGGGGTGGTCCTGTCTGCTGTGCTTAAAGGGGTGGTCCTGTCTGCTGTGCTTAAAGGGGCGGTCCTGTCTGCTGTGCTTAAAGGGAGGTCCTGTCTGCTGGTGCTTAAAAGGGGCGGTCCTGTCTGCTGTGCTTAAAGGGACGGTCCTGGTCTGCTGTGCTTAAAGGGGTGGTCCTGTCTGCTGTGCTTAAAGGGGTGGTCCTGTCTGCTGTGCTTAAGGGGGGTCCTGTCTGCTGTGCTTAAAGGGACGGTCCTGTCTGCTGTGCTTAAAGGGGCGGTCCTGTCTGCTGTGCTTAAAGGGGCGGTCCTGTCTGCCTGTGCTTAAAGGGGCGGTCCTGTCTGCTGTGCTTAAAGGGGCGGTCTGTCCTGCTGTGCTTAAGGGTGGTCCTGTCCTGTGTTAAAGGGGTGGTCCTGTCTGCTGTGCTTAAAGGGACGGTCCTGTCTGCTGTGCTTAAAGGGACGGTCCTGTCTGCTGTGCTTAAAGGGACGGTCCTGTCTCCTGTGCTTAAAGGGACGGTCCTGTCTCCTGTGCTTAAAGGGACGGTCCTGTCTGCTGTGCTTAAAGGGGTGGTCCTGTCTGCCGTGCTTAAAGGGGTGGTCCTGTCTGCCGTGCTTAAAGGGATAGACCTTTCTGCATTAATTGCTGAAGATTTTCAGGACCTCTGCTTGCTGTTATTTGCCCTGGTCACATGATGCTCACACCGGGGGCGGGGTGCCTGACAGAACACGGCCCGATAACTGCGCTGTAATGAGCCGTGTACCGTCACACAGAACCACGAATGCCAGCAAGCAGAGATCTTAAACTGTGAGGAATTGATGCAGAAAGTAAAAAAATGGTTAAAGAGTTTCATTATGCAAAAAAATGATATTTTTTTATTTATTTATTTTTTTTTACACGTCAGTTGAGGGGCCCCAATTTAGATTATGCGTCGGGGCCCCGTAACTTCAGTTCTGTGTACCTCCCCCTCCCCCACTTCCTTCCCGATATTCTGCATTTATCAGATTTTTTTGTTCTTTTTTTTTTTTTTTTCTTCAAGCCAAAGATGTTCTGCAGAAACTTCTGAGAGTGGATCCCGCCGACCGGATCACCGCCAACGAGCTGCTGGACAACCGCTGGATCACAGTAGGTTCCTACCTATAGAAAGTCAGTAAAATACCGTGGACCCCAGGTTTCCCAGTCATCGGTCTGAGGCCGGGGATGCACGTTAGTACCATGCATCGCGGTAATCGCTCTTCACCTCAGATCACAATGCAACATAGCGCCTCATCGCTGCCGATACTAGCCACGGGTGTCACAGAAATACCACGTAAGTATGGAGTCATGTGCCCCCAATGACACGGCAGTCCTGAAGATCCCGGCGATCGGTACTTGTGCTGAATATTTCCACCACCCTCCTTATGGCGCCGCTGTCCGTGCAATGCGTTATGAATCCCCGCCCCCTTACAGAGTCTTTTCTGTCATTGGTTAGGGGGACACCAGCAGCGTCCAGAGACCGTCCAATGTGCTGGAGATGATGAAGACGTGGAGGAACAGCCTGGACAACGATGACCATCTGGAAGGAGATTCGGACGGCGTTTCTGCCGCCGCCATGTCGGGCGCGGCCGAGGATCGGAGCAGCCCGGCCAGCAGCAATGGCACGTCGGAGACCGACAGCTGCAGCAGCAAACCATCCACGCCAACCAAACCGGTATATAAAGGAGACCCCCGACCAGACGCGCACTCGCCTGTATTTCTGTCTATGGGGCCCCTTCTCACCTCAGCAGGAGAACGCTGCTCCCCTCCCCCCTCCGTAACGTACGGTACCGCTGATTTACGGCCCAGGCGCTGTCTTTCTGTGATAACACTGAAGGATACTGGAGCGTTAAAGCCGGGACGTGACCCCATTTAACGAGTAGCGTCCCATAAAATCTCTGTTTTATTGTTATTTGCGGTTTATTGGAGAATCGGACGTTCCCCTTCCATGCGCCGTATTTCTGAGCGACGTTTTCAGTGTCTTTTTACGGGACAGTAAATGTCAGCCTCTGACTTACAGACGGGATGGCCGCTACGTTTCCTCGTAATTCGTATCTTTGTTTAGTTTATTGCTGGGGGATAAACTCTTTGTGGCACAGGGAGGACTCGCTGGCGGTGCCGTACTGCACGTCCACCGACCCCGCGCCTCTAAGTGGGTCATACCTCCCCCCCCCATCATACGGACACTGTTATTAAAGGGATATTACGCTTTTGCAGATCATTCATAACTTTTCAATACTCATCTGGCTGCAAACCTGTCCTGACCGAATACTTCTCACAGCTGAGGGTTGGTAACAGTTGCATCCAGTCCAGACAATGATACAAACAGGAGAGGAGAGATCTGCGGATGTGTTCCGGTCTTATTAGGCTACTGTCACATCCGCGTTTTTGCCGGATCCGTCATGGATGAGCAAGAACGCTTCCGTCATAATAATAAAACCGGTTGTATTATCTCTAAAACCATTGTAAGTCAATGGGAAATGGATCCGTCCCATTGACTTACATTGTGAGTCATGACTGATCCGTCTTGCTCCACATCCCAGGACACGCTTTCTGAGCATCATGGGAACGCAAAGAAACAGAACGGAATGCATTCTGGCGCACTTTGTTCCCTTCAGTTCCGTTTTGTCCACGGAAGCGTTTTCCCCCGTTATTGATCCTATGATCAATCTCAATAGCGGAAAGATAGCGAAGTGAAGGTAGCCTTATTCACATACTCTGGGGGGCCCATTAACTTCCTCTGCCGGGGTCCCGGGTTGACCGTTGCAGTGACGGCCGCTGTTTGCGGTCAGTTCTATAGACACCTGTAGACTGGGTGACGTACACAGAGCGGCGTCCGCCTCCCTCCCTGCGTCTGCTCCGTCCGTTGTATCCTCCACCGTCACCGTGCGTCCCTTTCAGTCCCTCCCAGCCGCTCATAAATCTTTCCTTCATTTTCTTTTAGGCCGGGAAGAAGAAGCTTCTCTCCTGTTCTCTGCCAAACGGGACGGTCCTGAAGAAGAACGCAAACCTCAGGCCTTCTAATGCAGTAAGTTCAGCCTGTGTACTTATTACAACTGCAGGGGGGAGGGCACCTGCCAGGTAGGTTACTATCGACTGCTATTATTTTATTATAGTTTACTTATTAAAGAAGAACTCCTGGCAAAAAATGTTCTGTTCCATGTCCTGCTAGAAATGTACATGATGTAATCTGTAGTGAATGTCATTATCTTACCAGTGTCTGTATTTGGGAGTTATATCTCCCTGGTGTTTCTCATCTGTGTCATGTGACCAGCAATCAGACTCACCAACTGACACAGCATCTTATGTGTGGACAGGAAGTCTATTTCTCTATGTATTCCTATGGGAGCCTCACTCTGAGTCTCATAGGATTGAATAGAGCAGTGACTGGCTTCCTGTCCTGGGTCAGTTGGAGGTCAGGGAGTTGGTCACATGACCCAGCTACAATAAGAAGAGAGGGGATAACTCACAAATACAGTCTCTGATAAGAAGATTACATTCACTACAGATTACATCATGCACCTTTCTAACAGGTCAGAGAATAAACATTTTTGTGGGAGTTCTTCTTTAACTCCAAGAGGGTAAGGGCGCCTGCAAGGTAGGTTACTGTAAGTCAGATGCACCCTGGGCTTAGGCTACTTTCACGCCAGAGTTTTTCCTGGATCCGGCATGGTTCAGCAGAAACGCTTCCGTCATGATAATACAACCGCCTGCATCCGTTATGAATGGATCCGGTTGTATTATGTTTAACATCGCCAAGACGGATCCGTCATGAACTCCACTGAAAGTCAAAGGGGGGACGGATCCGTTTACTATTGTGTCAGAGAAAACAGATCCTTCCCCTTGACTTGCATTGTGTGTCACGGAAAGCAAAATACAACATGCAACTAAACGGAACGGAATGCATTGTGGAGCCTCCGTTCAGTTCAGTTTTGTCCCCGTTGACAATGAATGGAGACAAAACCGAAGCATTTTTTTCTGGTATTGAGATCCTGTGACGGAACTGAATACCGGAAAACTTAAACGCTAGTGTGAAAGTAGCGGTAGACGAGCATGCATGTGTTTTCAGCCCTTATTACAGCTCTGAGGGGGTGAAGGCACCAGAGTGAATCGTTGCTTAATCTAGATAGAATTCTGCCAATTCTGTGTCGGTGGACACGTAGCGGAGAGGTTAGAAGTGACATGATGTCCGTGTTTCCACCTGTATCATGTCTGTTCTCTGTCCTCAGCCAGCCGAGAGGAAAACCTCTCCAAAGTCCAAGCCCAGACGGCTTCAAGAAGGCCAGGACCAAACTGTGTCACAGACCTTAAGACTGACCCCTGGGAAGGTGGACCCTGGAAGAATCTGCGTGAGCTCCGGCCAAAGCGCGGGGCACCGAGTGTCTCCCGGACCCCCCAGCACCCCCCGCACGAAAAAGACATTGTAATCTCCAACAATAGGAAAATCTTTGTGCCAAAGTAACAGGGGCCCAACCCCCACAATGAAGAGCGGACACAGGAGATTGCATCCTCCGCAAAGCATGAACACCGCAATCGACAAATTTCCGGAACTGTCTCTGCCGGAGCCACAGACCCGGCCCTTTAATTGCACTGACTTTAGGGAACACAATGCGGACCCCCCTGTGCCTTGTGTAGTGTCTTAGAGCAGATTCGGACCTTAACCACCGATCCATACCTAATCACCGTGCCTTAAAGGAAAGATTGGTGCAAGGAGTGGGTAAAGGCTGCGGCCCGGTCCTGTGGTACCAGTACTGAGGGAGGCGTCAGTCCAATGGAGGAATTTCTGAGGTCAAGGACTAGAAGCCCAGAGAGGGGCCTGTACGACTTTGGTAGCAGAGATTCCTCCATTAAGTCTGTACGTCTCTGCGTGCTGCGGCTACGTGGTGATGGTGACATCGGACGTGACTGCGACTTTACATAGAACTTCATCGGGGCGGTGCCATCAGAGGCCAGTGACAGAAGTGCAGCGGTGGCCGTCACACGTATATGGGCCGCCTCACAGGTCACACGTCCCAATGGTGACCTCCATCCTGGTCCAGCCCTCCGTCATCATTCAGTTTCTTTTCCCCATCAATATTCCTATTCAGTCCGCTGTGATCTGTTAACCCTTAAAAGATCAGGAGAAGTGACCGGATTTCTCTTAAAGTGGTCATGGCTTGAACCCCGCAGACCGCTCCTACCTTTGTGCTGCTATAATGGCGTCGAGTGAAATCTGAGCGTGTAGATGGGAGCGGTGCACGCCCCAATAATCACATTCATGTTTTAACTCTGCAGATTTTCTCTTCCCATTAAAAACTTGTCGTCTCATCTGCTGTCGCCATTTCTTCTGTGAAATTTGCATGGAAAAAAACAATGGGATTAGTGATTTGATAAAAATCTGATTAATAGGGCAGCGACACTGAGAGCATGGAGTCTGATATCCCATAATCCCCCTCTGCTGCCAGCACGTAGAGACCTGCTGCCTGACAACACCACAGCGTATCCCTGTCCACGAGACCGTCGGCAGCCGTCACGCCATGTCAGCCCTCGCCTCCAGCTGCATTATTAATCAGATTTTAGGTACAGAATCAGCTTAAAGGGACTTTTTAGTTTAGAAAAAGTGGGAACGTTTCCTCATCGAGACCCTCGTCTGTGATCCGGGGCAGAGAGCGGCCGTCGTTCTGGGAGGAACCCCCTGATCCCATAGATTTCTACAGGATCCTCAATACTGATACATTGTAACAACCCCTCAGCATATGTAATGAAGAATGTCTCAATTTACTGACAGCAAGCGGAGATTTTTACAATGGTCGGGAATTGAAGTACAAGGTATATTAGAAAGTTTCAGAACTTTACATGACGGCGCCGACCCTCAGAGTGTATTGGGACATATCCTGAGCAGGCGGAGGAGGAAGCGACATTGATTCGCCGTTGCTGCGGTTTTTTTCAGGTCTTGTTTAATAGGTTTCACATTTGTGATATAAAAACCGTCCTATCACAGAACACCTCCCCCTCCCCCGCGGTGTTAAATATAGATTGTCTTCACCGTGCCGTCACCCCAGAATCTAAATTAAGCCTTTTTTTTCTAATTCATTCTGCAATTTTCGGAGGCTGCGCAGGCAGATGGCAGTTTTTTTCGCGCAGGACTATCAATCTCCTAATGACGTTCCTTATTTTAAACTACTTTGTATTCAGGACTTCTGCAATTATAATAAATGAGTTCATTTAAACTTCAAATCAATCAGAGGAAGAAAAAAAAACGTAAGTACCAATTAAGAATGAAAAAGTGATCTCCGTCATCGTCTTCGATATTAATGTGGTGTGATGGGGCTGTCAGCGGCCGCAGAGCGTTACAGCTGCGTACACCCAGAGCCGCGACGCTCTGCTACCTGGATGATTGTGTGAATAAGATGTGATCGCTCTGTCACCTGTGTCGTGACAACAGCGCTAACGACTCACTAATGCCGCCATCATTGGGGCTGTGCTCGGCCGCCATCCCACCGCCAGATCCCCTAGAGGAAAATCAGAATCATCCCACATTTCGGAGGATACTTACCTCTGACTTGGTTACGCCTAAGGAGAACCAGGAATACAGAGGTTGAAACGCGCCAGTCCTCCTGCATATTTCGGCTTTGTATACGTCTTACCTATGACATTGTATTCTGGCGCTTACAGACGTGTAAGGGGCGCCAGGTACTGGGATCACCGTCATACGTAGGACAGGTATGAAGGTCCTGAAGGGTTATTCCTATATTAGACAATGGGGGCATATCGTTAGGATGTGCCCCCGGGACCCGCACCTATGAAATGAACGGAGGGCGCACTGCGTATGTGCAGTCGCCCTCCATTCATTTCTATGGGGCCGGCGAAAATAGCCAAGCGCTGCCTTGGCTATTTCCGTCGACTACATAGAAATGAATGGGAGCGGTGGCCGCGCATGTGCATTGCACTCCCATTCATTTCTATGGAGCTGTGCCTGAACGGAGAGAGCGCATGCGCAGCAGCCCTCCATTCATTTCTATGGGAGCAGCGGGATGCGGTGCCTGGTACTGGTAGTTTGCTACAATGTGTCAGTGCTGGTGAAATGTATCAGTCGTGATTGTAACAATGTTTCTTTTACACTACTCTACATATTTCATTGTGACAGTGGAGATCAGCAATGGGTTAAAGACTGAACAAACCAATCAAACATGGCGGCGCTGCTCGCGGTTACCTGGAGGAGAAGAAGCGCAGTATAAATCACAAGCGACGGCTGTTAATGGGGCAACATAGGATTTTGCCCCTCGGGACCCCTCAAACCCTGTCACTACCGACCGTGACCGAACCCTGCGGGGAGAGGAAATGTTTAACATGAGGACAGCTCAGCCGCCACCGCAGAGTATTTGGGACTTTGTGTTACCTAATGCTTGTGGGATCCACAACAAAGAAAAGCTTCAGTTCTTCCCTTCCCTCTGGGTCCATTCACTTATTACGACTCAGTAAACCACAGCCCGTACAACCACCGACAAAGTAGAAAACCGTGTAACATCCACGACAGCGCAGTCAAAGCCGCAGTGATTTAATGGCAGAGCTCACCACCTGCTCGGCCCTCGTATAGTAGATGTTTCCAGAACGTATTCTCCTTACTCAGTAATTAACCTGATTGTCCCACAAAACTGTCATTCTCAATCTACATACTAATCTACATCTGTTATCTGCTGAGTAATCGCTTACATCTTCAAGGTGAGAGCTGAAATGAACTGCATAAGGTAACACGATAAGACTGTCAGCAGCCACCACTAGAGGGAGCTGCTGCACACTGTGTTATTACCGAGTTCATAGATGTAATGTATGTGGGGCTATAATACTGCCCCCTATGTACAGGAATAGAACTACTATAATACTGCTCCTATGTACAGGAATAGAACTACTATAATACTGCTCCTATGTACAAGAACATAACTACTATAATACTGCTCCTATGTACAGGAATATAACTACTATAATACTGCTCCTATGTACAGGAATATAACTACTATAATACTGCCTCCTATGTACAGGAATAGAACTACTATAATACAGCCCCCTATGTACAGGAATAGAACTACTATAATACAGCCCCCTATGTACAGGAATAGAACTACTATAATACTGCCCCCTATGTACAGGAATAGAACTACTATAATACTGCCCCCTATGTACAGGAATAGAACTACTATAATACTGCCTCCTATGTACAGGAATAGAACTACTATAATACTGCCCCCCTATGTACAGGAATAGCAACTACTATAATACAAGCCCCTATGTACAGGGAATAGAACTACTATAATACTGCCCTCCTATGTACAGGAATAGAACTACTATAATACATGCCCCCTATGTACAGGAATAGAACTACTATAATACTGCCCCCTATGTACAGGAATAGAACTACTATAATACTGCCCCCTTTACAGGATAGAACTACTATAATACTGCCTCCTATGTACAGGAATAGAACTACTATAATACTGCCCCCTAATGTACAGAATAGAACTACTATAATACTGCCCCCTATGTACAGGAATAGAACTACTATAATACTGCCCCCTATGTACAGGAATAGAACTACTATAATACTGCCCCCTATGTACAGGAATAGAACTACTATAATACTGCCTCCTATGTACAAGAATATAACTGCTATAATACTGCCTCCTATGTACAAGAAATAAACACTATACAAGAAAACAAGAATATAACTACTATAATACCGCCCTCTATGTACAAGAATATAACTACTATAATACTGCCCCTATGTACAAGAATATAACTACTATAATACTGCCTCCTATGTACAAGAATATAACTACTATAATACTGCCTCCTATGTACAAGAATATAACTACTATAATACTGCCTCCTATGTAATAGAATATAACTACTATAATACTGCTCCTATGTACAAGAATATAACTACTATAATACTGCTCCTATGTACAAGAAATAAACACTATACAAGAAAACAAGAATATAACTACTATAATACTGCCCCTATGTACAAGAATATAACTACTATAATACTGCCCCTATGTACAAGAATATAACTACTATAATACTGCTCCTATGTACAGGAATATAACTACTATAATACTGCCTCCTATGTACAGGAATAGAACTACTATAATACAGCCCCCTATGTACAGGAATAGAACTACTATAATACTACCCCTATGTACAAGAATATAACTACTATAATACTGCTCCTATATACAGGAATATAACTACTATAATACTGCTCCTATGTACAGGAATATAACTACTATAATACTGCCTCCTATGTACAGGAATAGAACTACTATAATACAGCCCCCTATGTACAGGAATAGAACTACTATAATACTGCCCCCTATGTACAGGAATAGAACTACTATAATACTGCCCCCTATGTACAGGAATAGAACTACTATAATACTGCCCCCTATGTACAGGAATAGAACTACTATAATACTGCCTCCTATGTACAGGAATAGAAGTACTATAATACAGCCCCCTATGTACAGGAATAGAACTACTATAATACTGCCCCCTATGTACAGGAATAGAACTACTATAATACTGCTCCTATGTACAGGAATAGAACTACTATAATACTGCTCCTATGTACAGGAATAGAACTACTATAATACTGCTCCTATGTACAGGAATATAACTACTATAATACTGCTTCTATGTACAAGAATATCACTACTATAATACTGCCCCCTATGTACAGGAATAGAACTACTATAATACTGCCCCCTATGTACAGGAATAGAACTACTATAATACTGCTCCTATGTACAAGAATAGAACTACTATAATACTGCCCCCTATGTACAGGAATAGAACTACTATAATACTGCCTCCTATGTAGAAGGATATAACTGCTATAATACTGCTCATATGTATAAGAATATAACTACTATAATACTGCTCCTATGTACAAGAATATAACTGCTATAATACTGCTCCTATGTACAAGAATATAACTGCTATAATACTGCCTCCTATGTACAAGAATATAACTGCTATAATACTGCCTCCTATGTACAAGAATATAACTACTATAATACTGCCTCCTATGTACAAGAATATAACTACTATAATACTGCTCCTATGTATAAGAATATAACTACTATAATACTGCTCCTATGTACAAGAATATAACTACTATAATACTGCCTCCTATGTACAAGAATATAACTACTATAATACTGCCTCCTATGTACAAGAATATAACTACTATAATACTGCCTCCTATGTACAAGAATATAACTACTATAATACTGCTCCTATGTACAAGAAATAAACACTATACAAGAAAACAAGAATATAACTACTATAATACCGCCCTCTATGTACAAGAATATAACTACTATAATACTGCCCCTATGTACAAGAATATAACTACTATAATACTGCTCCTATGTACAGGAATAGAACTACTATAATACTGCTCCTATGTACAGGAATATAACTACTATAATACTGCTTCTATGTACAAGAATATCACTACTATAATACTGCCCCCCTATGTACAGGAATAGAACTACTATAATACTGCTCCTATGTACAGGAATAGAACTACTATAATACTGCCCCCTATGTACAGGAATAGAACTACTATAATACTGCCTCCTATGTACAGGAATAGAACTACTATAATACAGCCCCCTATGTACAGGAATAGAACTACTATAATACAGCCCCCTATGTACAGGAATAGAAGTACTATAATACTGCCCCCTATGTACAGGAATAGAACTACTATAATACTGCTCCTATGTACAGGAATAGAACTACTATAATACTGCCCCCTATGTACAGGAATAGAACTACTATAATACTGCTCCTATGTACAGGAATATAACTACTATAATACTGCTCCTATGTACAGAATATAACTACTATAATACTGCTCCTATGTACAGGAATATAACTACTATAATACTGCTTCTATGTACAGGAATAGAACTACTATAATACTTGCCTCCTATGTACAGGAATAGAACTACTATAATACTGCCTCCTATGTACAGGAATAGAACTACTATAATACTGCCCCTATGTACAGAATAAAACTACTATAATACTGCCTCCTATGTACAAGAATATAACTACTATAATACTGCTCCTATGTACAGAATAGAACTACTATAAACTGCTCCTATGTACAAGAATAGAACTACTATAATACTGCTCCTATGTACAAGAATAGAATACTGCTATAATACTGCTCCTATGTACAAGAATAAACTACTGTATAATACTGCTCCTATGTACAAGAATAGAACTACTTAATACTGCCTCCTATGTACAAGAAATAGAACTACTGTAATACTGCCCCTATGTACAAGAATAAACTGTAATACTGCTCTATGTACAAGAATATAACTACTGTAATAATACTGCTCCTATGTACAAGAATATAACTACTGTAATAGTGCTCCCTATGTACAGAATATAAACTACTGTAATATGCTCCTATGTACAGGAATATAACTACTATAATACTGCCTCCTATGTACAAGAATATAACTACTATAATACTGCTCCTATGTATAAGAATATAACTGCTATAATACTGCTCCTATGTACAAGAATATAACTGCTATAATACTGCTCCTATGTAAGGATATAACTGCTATAATACTGCTCATATGTAAAGAATATAACTACTATAATACTGCTCCTATGTACAAGAATATAACTGCTATAATACTGCTCCTATGTACAAGAATATATAACTCTATAATACTGCTCCTATGTACAAGAATATAACTACCTATAATACTGCTCCTATGTACAAGAATATAACTACTATAATACTGCCTCCTATGTACAAGAATATAACTACTATAATACTGCCTCCTATGTACAAGAATATAACTACTATAATAATACTGCCTCCTATGTACAAGAATATAACTACTATATAATACTGCTCCTATGTACAAGAATATAACTACTATAATACTGCTCCTATTGTACAAGAATATAACTACTATAATACTGCTCCTATGTACAAGAATATAACTACTATAATACTGCTCCTATGTACAGAATATAGAACTACTACTATATACTGCCTCTATGTACAGGAATATAACTACTATAATACTGCCTCCTATGTACAAGAATAGAATACTATAATACTACTAAATACTGCTCCTATGTACAAGAAATATAACTACTATAATACTGCTCCTATGTACAAGAATAGAACTACTATAATACTGCTCCTATGTATATATAACTACTATAATACTGCTCCTATGTACAAGAATATAACTACTAATACTGCTCCTATGTACAAGAATATAACTACTATAATACTGCTCCTATGTACAAGAATATAACTACTGTAAATACTGCTCCTATGTACAAGAATATAACTACTATAATACTGCTCCTATGTACAAGAATATAACTACTATAATACTGCTCCTATGTACAAGAATATAAACTACTATAATACTGCTCCTATGTACAAGGAATATAACTACTATAATACTGCTCCTATGTACAAGAATATAACTACTATAATACTGCTCCTATGTATAAGAATATAACTACTATAATACTGCTCCTATGTACAAGAATATAACTGCTATAATACTGCTCCTATGTACAAGATATAACTGCTATAATACTGCTCCTATGTACAAGAATATAACTACTATATACTGCTCCTATGTACAAGATATAACTACTATAATACTGCTCCTATGTACAAGAATATAACTGCTATAATACTGCTCCTATGTACAAGAATATAACTACTATAATACTGCTCCTATGTACAGAATATAACTACTATAATACTGCCTCCTATGTACAAGAATATAACTACTATAATACTGCCTCCTATGTACAAGAATATAACTACTATAATACTGCTCCTATGTACAAGAATATAACTACTATAATACTGCCTCCTATGTACAAGAATATAACTACTATAATATACTGCCTCCTATGTACAAGAATATAACTACAATAATACTGCTCCTATGTACAAGAATATAACTACTATAATACTGCTCCTATGTACAAGAAATAAACACTATACAAAAAACAAGAATATAACTACTATAATACTGCTCCTATGTACAAGAATATAACTACTATAATACTGCCCCTATGTACAAGAATATAACTACTATAATACTGCTCCTATGTACAAGAATATAACTACTATAATACTGCTCCTATGTACAAGAATATAACTACTATAATACTGCTCCTATGTACAAGGAATATAACTACTTATAATACTGCTCCTATGTACAAGAATATAACTACTATAATACTGCTCCTATGTACAAGAATATAACTACTATAATACTGCCTCCTATGTACAAGAATATAACTACTGCTTCCTATGCCCTAATATAACTATTATAATACTGCTCCTATGTACAAGAATATAACTACTATAATACTGCTCCTATGTACAAGAATATAACTACTATAATACTGCCTCTATGTACAAGAATATAACTACTATAATACTGCCCTCCTATGTACAAGAATATAACTACTATAATACTGCCTCCTATGTAACAAGAATATAACTACTATAATATACTGCTCTCTATGTACAAGAATATAACTACTATAATACTGCCTCCTATGTACAAGAATATAACTACTATAATACTGCTCCCTATGTACAAGAATATAACTAATAATACTGCTCTACTATACAAGAAATATAACTATATAGCTCCTATGTATATAACTACTATAATACTGCCCCTATGTACAAGAATATAACTACTATAATACTGCCCCTATGTACAAGAATATAACTACTATAATACTGCCTCCTATGTACAAGAATATAACTACTATAATTACTGCTCCTATGTACAAGAATATAACTACTATAATACTGCTCCTATGTACAAGATATAACTACTATAATACTGCTCCTATGTACAAGAATATAACTACTATAATACTGCTCCTATGTACAAGAATATAACTACTATAATACTGCCTCCTATGTACAAGAATATAACTACTATAATACTGCTCCTATGTACAAGAATATATACTACTATAATACTGCTCCTATGTACAAAGAATATAACTACTATAATACTGCCTCCTATGTACAAGAATATAACTACTATAATACTGCTTCCTATGTACAAGAATATAACTACTATAATACTGCCTCCTATGTACAAGAATATAACTACTATAATACTGCTCAATGTACAAGAATAACTACTATAATACTATGTACAAAATAACTACTATAATACTGCTCCTATGTACAAGAATATAACTACTATAATACCTGCTCTATGTACAAGAATATAACTACTATAATACTGCTCCTATGTACAAGAATATAACTACTATAATACTGCTCCTATGTACAAGAATATAACTACTATAATACTGCTCCTATGTACAAGAATATAACTACTATAATATAATACTGCCTCCTATGTACAAGAATATAACTACTATAATACTGCTCCTATGTACAAGAATATAACTACTATAATACTGCTCCTATGTACAAGAATATAACTACTAATAATACTGCTCCTATGTACAAGAATATAACTACTATAATACTGCCTCCTATGTACAAGAATATAACTACTATAATACTGCCTCTATGTACAAAATATAACTACTATAATACTGCCTCCTATGCTACAAGAATATAACTACTATAATACTGCTCCTATGTACAAGAATATAACTACTATAATACTGCCTCCTATGTACAAGAATATAACTACTATAATACTGCTCCAATGTACAAGAATATAACTACTATTAATACTGCCTCCTATGTACAAGAATATAAACTACTATAATACTGCTCTTGTACTATAACTACTATTATACTGTACAAGAATATAACTACTATAATACTGCCTACTATGTACAAGAATATAACTACTATACTACTGCTCCTATGTACAAGAATATAACTACTATAATACTGCTCTATGTACAAGAATATAACTACTATTAATACTGCTCTTATGTACAAGAATATAACTACTATAATACTGCTCCTATGTACAAGAATATAACTACTATAATACTGCTCCTATGTACAAGAATATAACTACTATAATACTGCTCCTATGTACAAGAATATAACTACTATAATACTGCTCCTATGTACAAGAATATAACTACACTATCATATAACGCCCTCTATGTACACGGATGTAGCTGCTAATAATTTACATCTTAGAAGTTAATATTGGATTCCTCTGTTCTGTTCTTGGATTTTGAAGCTTCTTTTCCCGGAGATTTTCTCTTTTATTTATTCTTTTTTCCTAATTTATCAGAAACAGTTTAAAAAAAAAAAAAAATCACTTTTAATTTTACTTAAATGTGAAATTTCCTTAATTTCAGGTAGAGGTAGAAATAAGAGTCCTCGGTGCAGGACGGGAGATTACAAGTCTCTGGGGAGATTCGCTGCAAAAAGAATTTGTGGGTTTAATGCGGCAGATGAAAACCGTAAATGACGAGCGCGCAGGTAAACAGAAAGTTATTAGCGCGGCGCGGTTCTCTCAATCAGACGCTCGCAGCGCGCAGAGATCTGCCGTTTATTAGGATGAAATAATAGTTTGGGGAGCGACGGCGTCAAAAGTTCATTACGGTGAGACAAAGACGTATGTATAATCAATGCTACAAAGCCGTTATTATTGACTTTAAATGAAATGCGCAGCGCGGCGTCCTGCCCGATACCGCGAGCTGGAAATCTGGAGGAACAATAAAGGATTAGCAGTATCAGGATAATGGGCGCGGAGCGCGGGGGCTTAGACGCCCTTATCTTAAATTAATACCGCGCACTTTTGTTACAAAGTTTATTTCTCGTAATTTCACTAAAAACGACCTGAATTGTTTCAAAGGTCGATGAATGAAGAGATGGTGAGCGTGAGAACGTAATACCGGAGCGCAAATCTGGTGGTCAGACAGCAGAGCGACTAATCGTCTGTTACTGCTGACAACCTGCCTGTATATTGACTGAGAGGTTGTCACAGCCCCGCCCCCTGCTGATGACATCACTGATATAATGACATGTGCTCAGACATGAGATCACACACCTTATACTACAGGAACATCTATTACTGCTGACAACCTGCCTGTATATCCTGTCTGAGAGGTAGTCACAGCCCCGCCCCCTGCTGATGACATCACTGATATAATGACATGTGATCAGACATGAGATCACACACCTTATACTACAGGAACATCTATTACTGCTGACAACCTGCCTGTATATCCTGTCTGAGAGGTAGTCACAGCCCCGGCCCCCTGCTGATGACATCACTGATATAATGACATGTGATCAGACATGAGATCACACACCTTATACTACAGGAACATCTATTACTGCTGACAACCTGCCTGTATATAATGTCTGAGAGGTAGTCACAGCCCCGCCTCCTGCTGATGACATCAACTGATATAATGACATGATCAGACATGAGATCACACACCTTATACTACAGGAACATCTATTACTGCTGACAACCTGCCTGTATATCCTGTCTGAGGGTAGTCACAGCCCCGCCCCCTGCTGATGACATCACTGATATAATGACATGATCAGACATGAGATCACACACCTTATACTACAGGAACATCTATTACTGCTGACAACCTGCCTGTGTATCCTGCCTGAGAGGTAGTCACAGCCCCGCCCCCTGCTGATGACATCACTGATATAATGACATGTGATCAGACATGAGATCACACACCTTATACTACAGGAACATCTATTACTGCTGACAACCTGCCTGTGTATCCTGCCTGAGAGGTAGTCACAGCCCCGCCCCCTGCTGATGACATCACTGATATAATGACATGTGATCAGACATGAGATCACACACCTTATACTACAGGAACATCTATTACTGCTGACAACCTGCCTGTATATCCTGTCTGAGAGGTAGTCACAGCCCCGCCCCCTGTTATAAATGTATATATTGAGCTTGGGCTCAGTATTTCTCTAGTCCCATATACGATATTCCTTTGAGGCGACGCCCCCTTCTGATATTTCTTTGGGTTTTCTCATCGTGTTTTGTGACATTTCTTCCTCCGGATTGCGGCTCGGATGCGTTCGCAGGTCGGGTTTGGTCGTTCTTTGTAAGAAGCGCTGATTTGCATGTATGTAAATATATGCAGATTGTGTGCTTAGTTTTATTCCCGCACATCTGGACACCCTAAAGGGAGCAGGGGTTGGATAAGAAAGGAATCTACATAAATTATGATGCTGATTCCGGCTCGTGGTTCGGCATAATGTGAATGATACAGAATATAACTTATGGATATTGTGCGCAACGTGTAAAATGGCAGCTGCTGCGAAAGTACGAGAAACGGAGATTACAGGAGCGCAGAATGTTAATGAAGAGAATCCGATGAGAAACTGAGATCCTTATAATTTATAAATAATAAAACCGTCCGTCTCGCTGGAATCTGGCCTGATATAAATCTCCTGGATTAACCGTGTCAGTATAAACTGGGAGCTGGTAATGGGGGGGCGCACATCGTACTGGTGCTGAGGCCACGAATATGACACTCGGGTCACATCCCGAATCGAGGGCTGCATCAACTGATGACAACAAACTGCTCATACAATGTATCATATCCTCCTGCCACTCTCTGACATGTATACAATGTATCATATCCTCCTGCCACTCTCTGACATGTATACAATGTATCATAACCTCCTGCCACTCTCTGACATGTATACAATGTATCATATCCTCCTGCCACTCTCTGACATGTATACAATGTATCATATCCTCCTGCCACTCTCTGACATGTATACAATGTATCATAACCTCCTGCCGCTCTCTGACATGTATACAATGTATCATATCCTCCTGCTGCTCTCTGACATGTATACAATGTATCATAACCTCCTGCCGCTCTCTGACAGTATACAATGTATCATATCCTCCTGCTGCTCTCTGACATGTATACAATGTATCATATCTTCCTGCCGCTCTCTGACATGTATACAATTATCATAACCTCCTGCCGCTCTGTGACATGTATACAATGTATCATATCCTCCTGCGCTCTCTGACATGTATATAATGTATCATAACCTCCTGCCACTCTCTGACATGTATACAATGTATCATATCCTCCTGCCGCTCTCTGACATGATATACAATGTATCAAACCTCCTGCCGCTCTCTGACATGTATACAATGTATCATAACCTCCTGCGCTCTCTGACATGTATACAATGTATCATATCCTCCTGCCACTCTCTGACATGTTATACAAATGGTATCATAACTCCTGCCGCTCTCTGACATGATACAATGTATCATAACCTCCTGCCGCTCTCTGACATGTATACAATGTATCATAACCTCCTGCCGCTCTCTGACATGTATACAATGTATCATATTCTTCCTGCCGCTCTCTGACATGTATACAATGTATCATATCCTCCTGCCGCTCTCTGACATGTATACAATGTATCATAACCTCCTGCCGCTCTCTGACATGTATACAATGTATCATATCCTCCTGCCGCTCTCTGACATGTATACAATGTATCATAACCTCCTGCCGCTCTCTGACATGTATACAATGTATCATAACCTCCTCCGTTCTCTGACATGTATACAATGTATCATATCTTCCTGCCGCTCTCTGACATGTATACAATGTATCATATCTTCCTGCCGCTCTCTGACATGTATACAATGATCATAACCTCCTGCGCTCTCTGACATGTATAACAATGTATCATATCTTCCTGCCGCTCTCTGACATGTATACAATGTATCATATCCTCCTGCCGCTCTCTGACATGGTATATAATGTATCATAACCTCCTGCCGCTCTCTGACATGTATACAATGTATCATAACCTCCTGCCGCTCTCTGACATGTACACAATGTATCATATCCTCCTTGCCGCTCTCTGACATGTATACAATGTATCATATCCTCCTGCCGCTCTCTGACATGTATATAATGTATCATAACCTCCTGCCGCTCTCTGACATGTATACAATGTATCATATCCTCCTGCCGCTCTCTGACATGTATACAATGTATCATAACCTCCTGCCGCTCTCTGACATGTATACAATGTATCATATCCTCCTGCCGCTCTCTGACATGTATACAATGTATCATAACCTCCTGCCACTCTCTGACATGTATACAATGTATCATAACCTCCTGCCGCTCTCTGACATGTATACAATGTATCATAACCTCCTGCCGCTCTCTGACATGTATACAATGTATCATATCCTCCTGCCGCTCTCTGACATGTATACAATGTATCATAACCTCCTGCCGCTCTCTGACATGTATACAATGTATCATTAACCTCCTGCCGCTCTCTGACATGTATACAATGTATCATATCCTCCTGCCGCTCTCTGACATGTATATAATGTATCATAACCTCCTGCCGCTCTCTGACATGTATACAATGTATCATATTCCTCCTGCTGCTCTCTGACATGTATACAATGTATCATATCCTCCTGCCGCTCTCTGACATGTATACAATGTATCATAACCTCCTGCCGCTCTCTGACATGTATACAATGTATCATAACCTCCTGCCGCTCTCTGACATGTATACAATGTATCATATCCTCCTGCCGCTCTCTGACATGTATACAATGTATTAGGGTTGTCACGATACCAGAATTTTGAGTTCGATACCGATACGTACAAAAGTATCACGATACTCGATACTGATACGATACCTCGCCAAAATAAAGAAGAACCTATTAATGCCACCCTGGCCCTTATCTGTGCGCCCCTCACCCCCCCCCCCCCCAGACCTTGCTTTTGACCCTGCTCTGTGCACCACCCTGGCCCTTTCAATGCAGCCCCTGGCTCTTATCTGCACCCCTTTGGCTGTGCCTACCTGGCCCCTGTCTGCACCCCTGGGATCTGGCCCTTGTCTTTGTACGCCTCTTCCTGGTCTGCGCCCCTGGGCCCTTATCTGTGCCCCACTCCCTCTTTGTCTGTGCCTCTTCTGGTTGTCGTCTCTGCTGCCCCCTGTGTGCGCCACCCTGGGCCCTTATCTGTGCACCCCTCACCCCCCCTTTCCCCCCCCCCCCAGGACCTTGCTTGTGACCCTGCCCCTTACCCCTTATCTGTGCGCCACTGGCCCCTTTTCAGTGTAGCCCCTAGCCTTATTCTTGGTCCCCCCAGGCCTTGTTTGCACAGGTGTACTGTGACATCACTGTGGTTTATTATCCCTGTACTGTGACATCACTGTGTTTATTATCCCTGTACAGTGACATCACTGTGTTTATTATCCCTGTACAGTGACATCGTTGTGTGTATTATCCCTGTACGGTCGGTGACATCGCTGTGTTTATTATCCCTGTACAGTGACATCACTGTGTGTATTATCTCTGTACAGTGACATCACTGTGTTTATTATCCCTGTACTGTGACATCACTGTGTTTATTATCCTGTACAGTGACATTGCTGTGTTTATTATCTCTGTACAGTGACATCACTGTGTTATTATCCTGTACTGTGACATCACTGTGTTATTATCTCTGTACTGTGACATCACTGTGTTTATTATCCCTGTACAGTGACATCGCTGTGTGTATTATCCCAGTGCAGGAAGAGGTAAGTGGTCTGTGTTTGTTTTCTATTTTTCAGGGTCGTGAATGCAGAGGACTACGTCGGATTCGGTGGACTACGTCGGACCAGCTTTTTTTTTTTTTTTTTTAATTAAAATGGTCAAACAGGGGTCTGGGGAGTGTTTATTTCAATAAAATGTTTTATACTTGTGTGTGTGTGTGTTTTTTTTTTACAATACTACAGTTTTAGTAATTATGGCTATCTTACAGACGGCCCTGATTACTAATACTGGGCTTAGTGCTTGCCGGTATTGCAGGCCAGCACTAACCCCAACATCTATTACCTCGGCACCCACCGCCACCAGGGTGCCGGGAAGAGCCGGGTACCCGCAGGACCGGACCTTCTAAATTGAGGGTCTGGCTCTGGGGCGGCTGCAGGCTGGTACCATTAGGCTGGGAAGGGCCAATAACCGTGTCCCTTCCCACCCTGGTAGTGCCAGGCTGCCGCTGCTGGTTGTATCTGGCTGGTGAAGGAAAAAAGGGGGGACCCCACGCCTTTTTTTTTTAAATAATGAAATTTTTGAAAAAAAAATGGCGTGGGGTCCCCCCCCTTTTTTCCTTCACCAGCCAGATACAACCAGCAGCGGCAGCCTGGCACTACCAGGGTGGGAAGGGACACGGTTATTGGCCCTTCCCAGCCTAATGGTACCAGCCTGCAGCCGCCCCAGAGCCAGACCCTCAATTTAGAAGGTCCGGTCCTGCGGGTACCCGGCTCTTCCCGGCACCCCTGGTGGCGGTGGTTGCCGAGGTAATAGATGTTGGGGTTAGTGCTGGCCTGCCATACCGGCAAGCACTAAGCCCAGTATTAGTAATCAGGGCCGTCAGTAGATAGCCGTGATTACTAAAACTGTAGTATTGTAAAAAAAAAATACACACACAAGTATAAAACATTTTATGAATAAACACTCCCCCAGACCCCTGTTTGACCATTTTATTTAAAAAAAAAAAAAAAAAAAAAAAAAGCTGGTCCGACGTAGTCCACCGAATCCGACGTTAGTCCTCTGCATTCACGACCCTGAAAAATAGAAAACAAACACACAAACACGGACCACTTACCTCTTCCTGCACTGGGATAATACACACAGTGATGTCACTGTACAGAGATAATAAACACAGTGATGTCACCGTTACAGAGATAATAAATATCAGATCAACACATTGTGCCCCCATCAGACCTCAGGTCAGCCTCTTGTGGCCCCCATCAGACCTCAGGTCAGCCTTTGTGCCCCCATCAGACCTCAGGTCTCCCTCTGTGCCCCCATCAGACCTCAGGTCAGCCTCTTGTGCCCCATCAGACCTCAGGTCAGCCTCTTGTGCCCCCATCAGACCTGCCTCTTGTGCCCCCCCATCAGGTCAGTGTCTTGTGCCCCCGTCAGACCTCAGGTCAGTGTCTTGTGCCCCCGTCAGACCTCAGATCAGCCCACCCAGCCACTTTAAAAAAATCATACTTACCTGTTCTGGCCGCCGCTGTCCTCAGGTTCCCCACTCCACTCTCTTGCCTGCCGGCGCTCACTATGACCTGACGCTGCGTCAGGTCATAGTGCGCGTCAGGGAAGACGGTGGAGCGCGGAACCAGTGAGGACAGCGGCGGCCAGAACAGGTAAGTATGATTTTTTTTTTTAAGTGGCTGGGACCTGGGTGGGCTGATCTGAGGGGGGGGTGCGGGGGCCCTGGCAGCGCGGCAGCACGGCAGCCCGATATTAGAACATGGGCAACGCATGATGCGGCGCGCCATGTTCTAAGTATCGGACTGCAAGAAACTCGGTATCGAGCTTCGGTACCGCACTAGGTACCGAAACCGTACCGAGTTTTCGATATATCGTGCAACCCTACAATGTATTCATAACCTCCTGCCGCTCTCTGACATGTAATACAATGCATCATGTATCCCTCCTGCCGCTCTCTGACATGTATACCAATGTATCATATCCTCCTGCGCTCTCTGACATGTATACAATGTATCATATCCTCCTGCCGCTCTCTGACATGTATACAATGTATCATATCCTCCTGCCGCATGTATACAATGTATCATATCCTCCTGCCGCTCTCTGACATGTCAATGTATCATATCCTCCTGCCACTCTGACTGTATACAATGTATCATATCCTCCTGCCACTCTGACATGTATACAATGTATCATATCCTCCTGCCACTCTCTGACATGTATACAATGTATCATATCCTCCTGCCGCTCTCTGACATGTATACAATGTATCATATCCTCCTGCCGCTCTCTGACATGTATTCAATGTTATCATAACCTCCTGCCGCTCTGATGTATACAATGTATCATATCCTGCCTGCCGCTCTCTGACATGTATACAATGTATCATAACCTCCTGCCGCTCTCTGACATGTATACAATGTATCATATCCTCCTGCCGCTCTCTGACATGTATACAATGTATCATCTGCCGCTCTCTGACATGTATACAATGTATCATATCCTGCCGCTCTCTGACATGTATACAATGTACATAACCTCCTGCCGCTTCTCTGACATGTATTACAATGTATCATATCCTCCTGCCGCTCTCTGACATGTATAACAATGTATCATATCCTCCTGCCGCTCTCTGACATGTATACAATGTATCATAACCTCCTGCCGCTCTCTTGACATGTATACAATGTATCATATCCTCCTGCCGCTCTCTGACATGTATACAATGCATCATCTCCTGCCGCCTCATTACAATGTATCATTCTCCTGCCCTCTCTGACATGTATACAATGTATCATATCCTCCTGCCGCTCTCTGACATGTATACAATGTATCATATCCTCCTGCCGCTCTCTGACATGTATACAATGTATCATATCCTCCTGCCACTCTCTGACATGTATACAATGTATCATAACCTCCTGCCGCTCTCTCTGACATGATACAATGTATCATATCTCCTCCTGTGACATGTATACAATGTATCATATCCTCTGCCTCTCTGACATGTATACAATGTATTCATATCCTCCTGCCGCTCTCTGACATGTTAACAATGTATCATAACCTCCTGCCGCTCTCTGACATGATATACATGTATCATAACCTTCCTGCCTCTCTGACATGTATACAATGTATCATAACCTCCTGCCGCTCTCTGACATGTATACAATGTATCATAACCTTCCTGCCGCTCTCTGACATGTATACAATGTATCATATCCTCCTGCCGCTCTCTGACATGTATACAATGTATCATAACCTCCTGCCGCTCTACATGTATACAATGTATCATAACTCCTGCCCGCTCTCTGACATGTATACAATGTATCATATCCTCCTGCCGCTCTCTGACATGTATACAATGTATCATATCCTCCTGCCGCTCTCTGACATGTATACAATGTATCAATGTATCTTCCTGCCGCTCTCTGACATGTATACAATGTATCATAACCTCCTGCCGCTCTCTGACATGTATATATGTATCATATCCTCCTGCCGCCTCTCTGACATGTATACAATGTATCATAACCTCCTGCCGCTCTCTGACATGTATACAATGTATCATATCTTCCTGCCGCTCTCTGACATGTATACAATGTATCATATCTTCCTGCCGCTCTCTGACATGTATACAATGTATCATATCCTCCTGCCGCTCTCTGACATGTATACAATGTATCATAACCTCCTGCCGCTCTCTGACATGTATACAATGTATCATAACCTCTGCCGCTCTCTGACATGTATACAATGTATCATAACCTCCTGCCGCTCTCTGACATGTATACAATGTATCATATCCTCCTGCCGCTCTCTGACATGTATACAATGTATCATATCCTCCTGCCGCTCTCTGACATGTATACAATGTATCATATCCTTCCTGCCGCTCTCTGACATGTATTACAATGTATCATATAACTGTCCTGCCGCTCTTGACATGTATACAATGTATCATATCCTCCTGCCGCTCTCTGACATGTATACAATGTATCATAACCTCCTGCCGCTCTCTGACATGTATACAATGTATCATATCCTCCTCTGCCGCTCTCTTCTGACATGTATACAATGTATCATATCCTCCTGCCGCTCTCTGACATGTATACAATGTATCATATCCTCCTGCCGCTCTCTGACATTGTATACAATGTATCATATCCTCCTGCCGCTCTCTGACATGTATACAATGTATCATATCCTCCTGCCGCTCTCTGACATGTATACAATGTATCATATCCTCCGCTGTATCGCTCTCTGACATGTATACAATGTATCATATCCTCCTGCCGCTCTCTGACATGTATACAATGTATCATATCCTCCTGCCGCTCTCTGACAGTATACAATGTATCATATCCTCCTGCCTCTCTGCATGTATACCATAACATGTATACGTATCATATCCTGCCGCTCTCTGACATGTATACAATGTATCATATCACACACCGACGTCTCTCTGAGTACAGATAATGTAGTAGATGTCACCTGCAGTCCTATGTAACACCACAGATAACACAGTGATAACTCTCTGAGTACAGATAATGTAGTAGATGTCACCTGCAGTCCTATGTAACACCACAGATAACACAGTGATAACTCTCTGAGTACAGATAATGTAGTAGATGTCACCTGCAGTCCTATGTAACACCACAGATAACACAGTGATAACTCTCTGAGTACAGATAATGTAGTAGATGTCACCTGCAGTCCTATGTAACACACAGATAACACAGTGATAACTCTCTGAGTACAGATAATGTAGTAGATGTCACCTGCAGTCCTATGTAACACCACAGATAACACAGTGATAACTCTCTGAGTACAGATAATGTAGTAGATGTCACCTGCAGTCCTATGTAACACCACAGATAACACAGTGATAACTCTCTGAGTACAGATAATGTAGTAGATGTCACCTGCAGTCCTATGTAACACCACAGATAACACAGTGATAACTCTCTGAGTACAGATAATGTAGTAGATGTCACCTGCAGTCCTATGTAACACCACAGATAACACAGTGATAACTCTCTGAGTACAGATAATGTAGTAGATGTCACCTGCAGTCCTATGTAACACCACAGATAACACAGTGATAACTCTCTGAGTACAGATAATGTAGTAGATGTCACCTGCAGTCCTATGTAACACCACAGATAACACAGTGATAACTCTCTGAGTACAGATAATGTAGTAGATGTCACCTGCAGTCCTATGTAAACACCACAGATAACACAGTGATAACTCTCTGAGTACAGATAATGTAGTAGATGTCACCTGCAGTCCTATGTAACACCACAGATAACACAGTGATAACTCTCTGAGTACAGATAATGTAGTAGATGTCACCTGCAGTCCTATGTAACACCACAGATAACACAGTGATAACTCTCTGAGTACAGATAATGTAGTAGATGTCACCTGCAGTCCTATGTAACACCACAGATAACACAGTGATAACTCTCTGAGTACAGATAATGTAGTAGATGTCACCTGCAGTCCTATGTAACACCACAGATAACACAGTGATAACTCTCTGAGTACAGATAATGTAGTAGATGTCACCTGCAGTCCTATGTAACACCACAGATAACACAGTGATAACTCTCTGAGTACAGATAATGTAGTAGATGTCACCTGCAGTCCTATGTAACACCACAGATAACACAGTGATAACTCTCTGAGTACAGATAATGTAGTAGATGTCACCTGCAGTCCTATGTAACACACAGATAAACAGTGATAACTCTGAGTACAGATAATGTAGTAGATGTCACTGCAGTCCTATGTAACACCACAGATAACACAGTGATAACTCTCTGAGTACAGATAATGTAGTAGATGTCACCTGCAGTCCTATGTAACACCACAGAGATAACACACAGTGATAACTCTCTGAGTACAGATAATGTAGTAGATGTCACCTGCAGTCCTATGTAACACCACAGATAACACAGTGATAACTCTCTGAGTACAGATAATGTAGTAGATGTCACCTGCAGTCCTATGTAACACCACAGATAACACAGTGATAACTCTCTGAGTACAGATAATGTAGTAGATGTCACCTGCAGTCCTATGTAACACCACAGATAACACAGTGATAACTCTCTGAGTACAGATAATGTAGTAGATGTCACCTGCAGTCCTATGTAACACCACAGATAACACAGTGATAACTCTCTGAGAGTACAGATAATGTAGTAGATGTCACCTGCAGTCCTATGTAACACCACAGATAACACATTGATAACTCTCTGAGTACAGATAATGTAGTAGATGTCACCTGCAGTCCTATGTAACACCACAGATAACACAGTGATACTCTCTGAGTACAGATAATGTAGTAGATGTCACCTGCAGTCCTATGTAACACCACAGATAACACAGTGATAACTCTCTGAGTTACAGATAATGTAGTAGATGTCACCTGCAGTCCTATGTAACACCACAGATAACACAGTGATAACTCTCTGAGTACAGATAATGTAGATGTCACCTGCAGTCCTATGTAACACCACAGATATCACATGTGTATAACTCTCGTGAGTACAGATAATGTAGATATCACCTGCAGTCCTATGTAACACCACAGATAACACAGTGAAACTCTCTGAGTACAGATAATGTAGTAGATGTCACCTGCAGTCCTATGTAACACCACAGATAACACAGTGATAACTCTCTGAGTACAGATAATGTAGTAGATGTCACCTGCAGTCCTATGTAACACCACAGATAACAGTGATAACTCTCTGAGTACAGATAATGTAGTAGATGTCAACCTGCAGTCCTATGTAAACACCAAGCAGATAACACAGTGATAACTCTCTGAGTACAGATAAATGTAGTAGATGTCACCTACAGTCTATGTAACACCACAGATAACACACTGATAACTCTCTGAGTACAGATAATGTAGTAGATGTCACCTACAGTCCTATGTAAACACCACAGATAACACAGTGATAGCTCTCTGAGTTACAGATAATGTAGTAGATGTCACCTGCAGTCCTATGTAACACCCACAGATAACACAGTGATAGCTCTCTGAGTACAGATAATGTAGTAGGATGTCACCTGCAGTCCTATGTAACACCACAGATAACACAGTGATAACTCTCTGAGTACAGATAATGTAGTAGATGTCACCTGCAGTCCTATGTAACACCACAGATAACACAGTGATATCTCTCTGAGTACAGATAATGTAGTAGATGTCACCTGCAGTCCTATGTAACATCACAGATAACACAGTATATCTCTCTGAGTACAGATAATGTATTAGATGTCACCTGCAGTCCTATGTAACACCATAGATAACACAGTGATAACTCTCTGGGTACAGATAAGTAGTAGAGGTCACCTGCCAGTCCTATGTAACACCACAGATAACACAGTGATAACTCTCTGAGTACAGATAATGTAGTAGATGTCACCTGCAGTCCTATGTAACACCACAGATAACACAGTGATAACTCTCTGAGTACAGATAATGTAGTAGATGTCACCTGCAGTCCTATGTAACACCACAGATAACACAGTGATACCTCTCTGAGTACAGATAATGTAGTAGATGTCGCCTGCAGTCCTATGTAACACCACAGATAACACAGTGATAACCCTCTGAGTACAGATAATGTAGTAGATGTCACCTGCAGTCCTATGTAACACCACAGATAACACAGTGATAACTCTCTGAGTACAGATAATGTAGTAGAGGTCACCTGCAGTCCTATGTAACACCATAGATAACACAGTGATAACTCTCTGGGTACAGATAATGTAGTAGATGTCACCTGCAGTCCTATGTAACACCATAGATAACACAGTGATAACTCTCTGGGTACAGATAATGTAGTAGAGGTCACCTGCAGTCCTATGTACACCATAGATAACACAGTGATAACTCTCTGGGTACAGATAATGTAGTAGAGGTCACCTGCAGTCCTATGTAACACCATAGATAACACAGTGATAACTCTCTGGGTACAGATAATGTAGTAGATGTCACCTGCAGTCCTATGTAACACCACAGATAACAGAGTGATAACTGAGTACAGATAATGTAGTAGATGTCACCTGCAGTTCTATGTAACACCACAGATAACACAGTGATAACTCTCTGAGTACAGATAATGTAGTAGAGGTCACCTGCAGTCCTATGTAACACCACAGATAATACAGTGATAACTCTCTGAGTACAGATAATGTAGTAGACGTCACCTGCAGTCCTATGTAACACCACAGATAACACAGTGATAACTCTCTGAGTACATATAATGTAGTAGACGTCACCTGCAGTCCTATGAACACCACAGATAACACAGGATAACTCTCTGAATACAGATAATGTAGTTAGATGTCACCTGCAGTCCTATGTAACACCACAGATAACACAGTGATAACTCTCTGAGTACAGATAATGTAGTAGATGTCACCTGCAGTCCTATGTAACACCACAGATAACACATTGATAACTCTCTGAGTACAGATAATGTAGTAGATGTCACCTGCAGTCCTATGTAACACCACAGATAACACATTGATAACTCTCTGAGTACAGATAATGTAGTAGATGTCACCTGCAGTCCTATGTAACACCACAGATAACACAGTGATATCTCTCTGAGTACAGATAATGTAGTAGATGTCACCTGCAGTCCTATGTAACACCACAGATAACACATGATAACTCTCTGAGTACAGAAATGTAGTAGATGTCACCTGCAGTCTATGTAACACCACAGATAACACAGTGATAACTCTCTGAGTACAGATAATGTAGATGTCACCTGCAGTCCTATGTAACACCACAGATATCACAGTGATAACTCTCTGAGTACAGATAATGTAGTAGATGTCACCTGCAGTCCTATGTAACACCACAGATAACACAGTGATAACTCTCTGAGTACAGATAATGTAGATATCACCTGCAGTCCTATGTAACACCACAGATAACACAGTGATAACTCTCTGAGTACAGATAATGTAGTAGATGTCACCTGCAGTCCTATGTAACACCACAGATAACACAGTGATAACTCTCTGAGTAGAAGGAATGCTCTGTATCTGACCTGTGCCTTTAAGATGCTTTGTATCCCTGTGCCCCAGGCCGCCCCCTGCAGGTGATGTGTTATATGGCAGGTTACATGGGACTGACTGCTCTACAGGTGTTTTATATTCCGGAGCCTCCTCTTGTTGGGGGGGGACATCACCTTGTTGGCAGAGAACAAGTTTAATTAATCTCTCATTTAATTTATGCTAATCATGAAAGTAAAGCGCCCGCGCCGTCTCTCGCCGTAATTAGGCCGATCCTTCATTATTTAATGGTTCAGGCCTCTAGGTGTCTGCAGTTAATTAGCGCGCTTCTTGTTTGGGATTATTAAAAAAAAAAAACGATGGAGACCGTCCGCCATTATCTGCTAATCACCACAAAGTAATAGAGATCATTAGGAGCATCGTATAGCGAGCGCGGCGTTATCTATACCGTATGTCATGTGACAGGCTGAGGCGAGCGCCAGAAATGGTCATGGCAAGCTGGAAAAGTCAGCCATACGTTACTGCACTCTGTGAGGTGAGGAGGCGGCGCGCCTCGCGCCTCGCTTGTGTAATAAAGGATTGTGACAATCTATCAGTGTCGGCTAAAACACAGCAAAGCAAATCTGTGTCCTAGACCCAAGACTGATACATTGTAACAAACACATCAGCGCTAGAAACCAGACAGATCTGCAGGCTTCAAAGCTGACATCTCCCAGCATCCCCTGCTTGTTCATTGCCTGCAGAGCGCCTCCTCTGGTCCACACCAAACACCGCACAGTCTATTGGTCAGTCCAGTTTCCTCACTTGCCACATAGAGCGTGCTGAGGGGCCCTCATGTCTGTGGGGCCCCTACACTATTGCACTAGCATATTCCTTTCTCAATATTAACCCCTTTTTTCCCCACCATTCGTGTTTCTCTCCCTATGGATATTTTGCTGCCGGTGACGTGGAGCGGAAAACTTTCCGTGTGCGTTAATGAGTGAACAGTATCTTCCATTTGTATCTCTTGTGCTTTTACATCTCACTTCCAGCTGCGGCTTTGTAGGTGAAACGTGTTTCTTTACCATCTGCCTCCGACCCCCGCCGCCACCAGACATTTATAAATGTCACTTCCATCGTCTTAAAGCGCCGGCTCCTCAGCTAATTTGTAAGGATGATTTGTGCGGTGGTGACAATCGAACGCGCTAAGAATGAGCTTTTCTTCTTGTTTAGGTGTTTTTTTAACTTGATGATTTGAGGTCTTGGGATCTGCGTCCGGTCAGAGTCTGAACTGCAGCAAAACAAGGAGGAAATGAATGTAAAAAGAATCCAAAACACAAAAGGAAACAACGTTACCAATCTGTTCCTCAATGACATTTCACTGCTGAATAAGTCTGTGACCCCCCCCGTCCCCTGTACAAAGCAACAGCAAGGGCCGGAATTGTATCTTTATAAATATTATTATTATTATTATAGTGGAGACTTTTCTTATACTGAAGTGGTGCTGGGTACTGACGCAGGCTCTGCCAGACATGGAGGGGCAGGGAGGGCACGTCGGGGGTGTTCCGGGGCGGGCACGTGAAGGGGTGCTCCAGGGCAGAAAAGGCACGTGAAGGGGTGCCCCGAGGCAGGGAGGACACGTCAGGGGTGCTCCGGGGCAGGGAGGAAAGGTCAGGGGGTGCTCCGGGGCAGGGAGGACACGTTCAGGGGGTGCTCCGGGGCAGGGAGGACAGGTCAGGGGGTGCTCCGGGGCAGGGAGGACACGTCAGGGGGTGCTCCGGGGCAGAGAGGACACGTCAGGGGGTGCTCCGGGGCAGGGGAGGACACGTCAGGGGTGCTCCGGGCAGAGAGGACACGTCAGGAGGTGCTCCGGGGCAGGGAGGAAAGGTCAGGGGGTGCTCCGGGGCAGGGAGGACACATCAGGGGGTGCTCCGGGGCAGGGAGGAAAGGTCAGGGGTGCTCCGGGGCAGGGAGGACACGTCAGGGGGTGCTCCGGGGCAGGGAGGACACGTCAGGGGGTGCTCCGGGGCAGGGAGGACAGGTCAGGGGGGTGCTCCGGGCAGGGAGGACAGGTCAGGGGGTGCTCCGGGGCAGGGAGGAAAGGTCAGGGGGTGCTCCGGGGCAGGGAGGACACGTCAGGGGGTGCTCCGGGCAGGGGGACACGTCAGGGGGTGCTCGGCAGGGAGGACAGGTCAGGGGGTGCTCCGGGGCAGGGAGGCAGGGTCAGGGCAGGGGACAGGTCAGGGGGTGCTCCGGGGCGGGGAGGAAAAGGTCAGGGGGTGCTCCGGGGCGGGGAGGACACGTCAGGGGGTGCTCCGGGGCGGGGAGACAGGTCAGGGGGTGCTCCGGGGCGGGGAGGAACACGTCAGGGGGTGCTTCCGGGGCGGGGAGGACACGTCAGGGGGTGCTCCGGGGCGGGGAGGACACGTCAGGGGGTGCTCTGGGGCGGGGAGGACACGTCAGGGGTGCTCCGGGGCGGGGAGGACACGTCAGGGGGTGCTTAGGGGCAGGGAAGGCACGTGAAGGGGTGCCCCCGAGGCAGGGAGGACACGTCAGGGGGGTGCTCCGGGGCGGGGAGGACACGTCAGGGGGGTGCTCCGGGGCGGGGAGGACACGTCAGGGGGTGCTCCGGGGCGGGGAGGACACGTCAGGGGGTGCTTAGGGGCAGGGAAGGCACGTGAAGGGGTGCCCCGAGGCAGGGAGGACACGTCAGGGGGTGCTCCGGGGCGGGGAGGACACGTCAGGGGGTGCTCCGGGGCGGGGAGGACACGTCAGGGGGTGCTTAGGGGCAGGGAAGGCACGTGAAGGGGTGCCCCGAGGCAGGGAGGACACGTCAGGGGGTGCTTAGGGGCAGGGAAGGCACGTGAAGGGGTGCCCCGAGGCAGGGAGGACACGTCAAGGGGTGCACCGCGGCGGGGAAGGCGCGTCAGGGGGTGCTCCGGGGCAGGGACAACACATCAGGGGGTGCTCCGGGGAGGGGAGGGCACGTCAGGGGGTGCTCCTGGTTATCGAGGACACTTCAGAGGGTGCTTCAGGCCTGAATCCTTCTTTCCAGAGGTTCTCGGCTCTAATCAGGATGGAAGCCTGGCGGTAAGTGTTCGATTTCCCTGCAGTGCCCCCACAGGCAAAATGAAGTATTACAATAGGCTCTATGACACTTAAAAGAGTAAATCCCCTTAAAATTCTCCCCCTGCTTCTGTTGGTGACTTTCCTGGAGTAAGACATGTAGGTTTTGTATAAAGTTCTCAGTTCCGCTCGGTTCGGCAGTGACCTGACATGTGGCAGCGGTGGTGGTGGGCGGCCATCGTCCTGAGCTGTTGGACATTATAATTTGTGCTATGAGGTATCAGCCGCTCCTCGTGTCGCTGTCACGTCAGGCAGTCATTACAATATTCCATTATTTTGCAGCATTGGCCGTCACAATGTAAGCGATCCCGCGGATCCATAGCGAGCGCGGCGCCGGCCTCACAATTTAAATCTTTACACATGGATGCCTTCCATTCTGTAAAATTAATCTACAGCGGGCCGAGTCCAAATGCCAAAAATGGGATTTCTGAATCAGTGGTGTGAATATGAATGTGACTGTCAGAGGAGTCGGATGACATGGCGTCCCGAACAGGGCTATTAGAAGGATGGTGTCATGGCCGCCTGTACTGATACATTGTAACAAACTCAAGACAGGAGAGAACCTTGTGATGGTAAATGCTTAGTTCAGGATACAATTGTAACAAACCCTCAGCTGATCACTGACAGGAAGCTGGGAACACTGAGGAAATTGAAACACTTTAGTGTGGACTGGCCCTTTAAATATAAAGTCTTAATGTGGTTTTCCGTGTGGATGGGTGATCGGTATGTGATCAGAGGGGTTCGACACCCGGGGGCCCCATCAATCAGCACATCGCCCGTCGTGGTAGATCAGAGGCCGCGGTTTTGGTGTCAAATTTCGCAGATCATTATAATAAATAGAAGGAGATGAAGTGATAAGCGGTGACATTAATAATCGGCGCCTCCTGATCGATGCTGAGTGATTGCGGAATTTATCCCAATAATGAGGGAAATGTCAGATCATTAGGAGAGATCTCTGCGTCCAGGGCGACGGACCCTCCATATAGTGATATTATACATCGCTAAAGGGGCCGTATTTTCACATTCTGCCTGATATGAAGGATTCTATGGGCGGCGTATAACGGCTGGAATCTATGGAGGGTCCTAACAATGGTGGGGGGGGGGGGGATGTGGGGGATAGGTACAGGGGCCAGGCTGGAATCCATGGAGGGTCCTAACAATGCTGGGGGAGGGGGATGTGGGGGATAGGTATGGGGGCAAGAGGCTGTAATGTATGGAGGGTCCGAATAGTGGGGGGTCTGGAATCGATAGTGTGTCCTAATGATGGGGTGGGGGGGCTGTAATCTATGGATCTTTATGTCTTTTCTGCACAATATATTTCGTGCCCCTTCTATATTTTATATTTTATGCAGCGGTTTTGTAGGTGGCGGTTTTCATTTTTGGGTAGCGCCCCAGGCCCTCATCTGTGGAGCTGCGTACACGTCCAGACAGGTGTCTATGGAAATCTGCAGACGAGACATAAAAAGATTTGTGACAAGATGGCGGCCACTCTGGACTCACCTCCCCCGCCAGAGGCGAACACGCCGGGGGGCAGCAGCCTGGACGTTAATTGGCCTCATTAACATTTTGTGATTCTAATGACTTGTAATCGATATTGGACGCGTTATTGACGGCGCCGCTCCCGCTGCTGTTTGCACGGAGTCCTGGATTTCCTCCGCTGGAATTCCAATCAGGACATTAATGCTGGTCAAATGCCGCGGCCCGGACACGTCGCCTTCACAAGACAATTAATTCCCTCTTCGGATCTCATTTATTCCAGGGTGCGTGACAAGGTGACCGGCCGCCGGCGCCTCCGAGACATTATTTTGATAACTGAACACACGGAGCGCTGGAAAGTTCAGCCACTAAAACCTGGAGGCCGGCGCAGAATACTAATGAGGCGCTGCACGATCGTCACCGGACTGATATGAGCATGAGCGCCCCCTCTGTCCACAGGTGGCATCTGGTACTGCAGCTAAGCTCAATTCACTGGAGGTGAGCTGCAGTATCTGACTCTGCCCCCGGAGAGGGGGGCGCTGCTCCTGGGGGAGAAATCCAATCATTTCCGGATCCTTGAAAACTCCTTTACCTTATACCAATACTCTAGTCACATCCAGAGCTGCACTCACAATTCCCTTGTTGCATCGTACTCTATTCACATACAAGTCTCCATCCAACCCAAGTGGAGCTGAAAGAAGCCGCTCTGAGGTTATATTGGGATCGAAGGACATTTCAGCATCTCCCGCAGCAATATATTCCCAGATAAGAGTAGTGTAGGTCTATCTGAAAATGGTGCCCATCACAGTGCCCCCATAATGGTGACTCCACAGTGCCCCATAATGGTGACATCCACAGTGCCCCATAATGGTGACATCCACAGTGCCCCATAACAGTGACCCTCCACAGTGCCCCATAACAGTGACATCCACAGTGGCCCCATAACAGTGCATCCACAGTGCCCCCCCATAACAGTGACATCCACAGCCCCATATAACAGTGCCCCCATAACAGTGACCATCCAGTGCCCCCATAACAGTGACATCCCACAGTGCCCCATAACAGTGACATCCACAGTGCCCCCATAAACAGTGACATCCACAGTGCCCCCATAAACATGAATCCACAGTGCCCCATAACAGTGCCATCCACAGTGCCCCATAACAGTGACATCCACAGTGCCCCATAACAGTGCCCACAGATCCCCCATAACAGTGCCCACAGTGCCCCCATAACAGTGACATCCACAAGTGCCCCATAAACAGTGACATCCACAGTGCCCCCATAACAGTGACATCCACAGTGCCCCCATAACAGTGCCATCCACAGTGCCCACAGTGACCACCCCAGTGCCCCATAACAGTGACATCCACAGTGCCCCCATAACAGTGACATCCACAGTGCCCATCCCCCATAACAGTGACAATCCACAGTGCCCCCATAACAGTGACATCCACAGTGCCCCATAACAGTGACACAGTCCACAGTGCCCCATAACAGTGACATCCACAGTGCCCCCATAACAGTGCCATCCACAGTGCCCCCATAACAGTGCCATCCACAGTGCCCCCATAAAACAGTGACATCCACAGTGCCCCATAACAGTGACATCCACAGTGCCCCCATAACAGTGACATCCACAGTGCCCCCATAACAGTGACATCCACAGTGCCCCCATAACAGTGACATCCACAGTGCCCCCATAACAGTGACATCCACAGTGCCCCCATGTGACCACCCCCCATAACAGTGACATCCACAGTGCCCCCATAACAGTGACATCCACAGTGCCCCCATAACAGTGACATCCACAGTGCCCCATAACAGTGACATCCACAGTGCCCCATAACAGTGACATCCACAGATCCCCATAACAGTGACATCCACAGTGCCCCCATAACAAGTGACATCCACAGTGCCCCATAACAGTGACATCCACAGTGCCCCCATAACAGTGACATCCACAGTGCCCCATAACAGTGACATCCACAGTGCCCCCATAACAGTGACATCCACAGTGCCCCATAACAGTGACATCCACAGTGCCCCCATAACAGTGACATCCACAGTGCCCCATAACAGTGACCTCCACAGTGCCCCCATAACAGTGACATCCACAGTGCCCCATAACAGTGACCATCCACAGTGCCCCCATAACAGTGACATCCACAGTGCCCCATAACAGTGACATCCACAGTGCCCATAACAGTGACATCCACAGTGCCCCCATAACAGTGACATCCACAGTGCCCCATAACAGTGACCTCCACAGTGCCCCATAACAGTGACATCCACAGTGCCCCATAACAGTGACATCCACAGTGCCCCCATAACAGTGACATCCACAGTGCCCCCATAACAGTGACATCCACAGTGCCCCCATAAACAGTGACATCCACAGTGCCCCCATAACAGTGACATCCACAGTGCCCCCCATAACAGTGACATCCACAGTGCCCCCATAACAGTGACATCCACAGTGCCCCATAACAGTGACATCCACAGTGCCCCCATAACAGTGACATCCACAGTGCCCCCCATAACAGTGACATCCACAGTGCCCCCCATAACAGTGACATCCACAGTGCCCCCATAACAGTGACATCCACAGTGCCCCATAACAGCATCCACAGTGCCCCATAACAGTGACACACAGTGCCCCATAACAGTGACCCCACAGTGCCCCATAACAGTAATCCACAGTGCCCCCACATCCACAGTGCCCCCATAACAGTGACCATCCACAGTGCCCCATAACAGTGACATCCACAGTGCCCCATAACAGTGACATCCACAGTGCCCCCATAACAGTGACATCCACAGTGCCCCATAACAGTGACATCCACAGTGCCCCATAACAGTGACATCCCACAGTGCCCATAAACAGTGACCATCCACAGTGCCCCCATAACAGTGACATCCACAGTGCCCCCATAACCATAACAGTGACATCCACAGTGCCCCATAAACAGTGACATCCACAGTGCCCCCATAACAGTGACATCCACAGTGCCCCATAACAGTGACCATCCACAGTGCCCCCATAACAGTGACATCCACAGTGCCCCCCATAAACAGTGACATCCACAGTGCCCCCATAACAGTGACATCCACAGTGCCCCATAACAGTGACCATCCACAGTGCCCCCATAACAGTGACATCCACAGTGCCCCCATAACAGTGACATCCACAGTGCCCCATAACAGTGACATCCACAGTGCCCCCATAACAGTGACATCCACAGTGCCCCATAACAGTGACATCCCACAGTGCCCCCCATAACAGTGACATCCACAGTGCCCCCATAACAGTGACATCCACAGTGCCCCATAACAGTGACATCCACAGTGCCCCATAACATGACATGTGCCCCATAACAGTGACCTCCACAGTGCCCCCATAAGTGACATCCACAGTGCCCCATAACAGCATCCACAGTGCCCCATAACAGTGACATCCCACAGTGCCCCCATAACAGTGACATCCACAGTGCCCCCATAACAGTGACATCCACAGTGCCCCCATAACAGTGACATCCACAGTGCCCCCATAACAGTGACATCCACAGTGCCCCCATAACAGTGACATCCACAGTGCCCCCCATAACAGTGACATCCACAGTGCCCCCCATAACAGTGACCATCCACAGTGCCCCCATAACAGTGACATCCACAGTGCCCCCATAACAGTGACATCCACAGTGCCCCCATAACAGTGACATCCACAGTGCCCCATAACAGTGACATCCACAGTGCCCCATACACAGTGACATCCACAGTGCCCCCCATTAACAGTGCCATCCACAGTGCCCCCATAACAGTGACATCCACAGTGCCCCCATAACAGTGACATCCACAGTGCCCCATAACAGTGACCATCCACAGTGCCCCATAACAGTGACATCCACAGTGCCCCCATAACAGTGCCATCCACAGTGCCCCATAACAGTGCATCCACAGTGCCCCCATAACAGTGACATCCACAGTGCCCCATAACAGTGACATCCACAGTGCCCCCCATAACAGTGACATCCACAGTGCCCCCATAACAGTGACATCCACAGTGCCCCCATAACAGTGGCACATCCACAGTGCCCCCATAACAGTGACATCCACAGTCCCCCATAACAGTGACATCCACAGTGCCCCCATAAACAGTGACATCCACAGTGCCCCCATAACAGTGACATCCACAGTGCCCCATAACAGTGACATCCACAGTGCCCCCATACAGTGACATCCACCCCAGTGCCCACAGTGCCCCATACAGTGA
>ONZH01000981.1:0-60137 GCA_900303285.1 Rhinella marina
CACACCAGGTATATAACAGAGTTTTGCTGGCACAGCAGAACGCACAACAGTGGTGCCAAATATACTTTATTTTTTAGAAAATACTTGGCGTATACAGCCGTATACTGTCAGAGGTCAAATGGTGCGTATACACACCAGGTATATAACAGAGTTTTGATGGCACACAGAACGCACAACAGTTGGTGCCAAATATTACTTTATTTTGTAGGAGAACACTTGCCAGAAGGTCAATAGATGCCTATACGCACCAGGTATATTAACAGGGTTTTGCTGGCACACAGAACGCACAACAGTGGTGCCATAATATACTTTATTTTTTAGGAGAACACTTGGCTATACAGCCGTATACTGCCAGAAGGTCAATAGATGCCTATACGCACCAGGTATATTAACAGGGTTGTGCTGGCACACAGAACGCACAACAGTGGTGCCAAATATACTTTAATTTTTAGGAGAACACTTGGCTATACAGCCGTATAACTGCCAGAAGGTCAATAGATGCCTATACGCACCAGGTATATTAACAGAGTTTTGCTGGCACACAGAACGCACAACAGTGGTGCCAAATATACTTTATTTTTTAGAAAAATACTTGGTGTATACAGCCGTATACTGCCAGAAGGTCAAATGGTGCGTATACACACCAGGTATATAACAGAGTTTTGCTGGCACACAGAACGCACAACAGTGGTGCCAAATATACTTTATTTTTTAGAAAAATACTTGGCGTATACAGCCGTATACTGTCAGAAGGTCAATAGGTGCGTATACATACCAGGTATATAACAGAGTTTTGCTGGCACACAGAACGCACAACAGTGGTGCCAAATATACTTTATTTTTTAGAAAAATACTTGGCGTATACAGCCGTATACTGTCAGAAGGTCAAATGGTGCGTATACACACCAGGTATATAACAGAGTTTTGATGGCACACAGAACGCACAACAGTGGTGCCAAATATACTTTATTTTTTAGGAGAACACTTGCCAGAAGGTCAATAGATGCCTATACGCACCAGGTATATTAACAGGGTTTTGCTGGCACACAGATCGCACAACAGTGGTGCCAAATATACTTTATTTTTTAGGAGAACACTTGGCTATACAGCCATATATTGCCAGAAGGTCAATAGATGCCTATACGCACCAGGTATATTAACAGGGTTTTGCTGGCACACAGAACGCACAACAGTGGTGCCAAATATACTTTATTTTTTAGGAGAACACTTGGCGTATACAGCTGTATACTGCCAGAAGGTCAATAGATGCCTATACGCACCAGGTATATTAACAGGGTTTTGCTGGCACACAGAACGCACAACAGTGGTGCCAAATATACTTTATTTTTTAGGAGAACACTTGGCTATACAGCCGTATACTGCCAGAAGGTCAATAGATGCCTATACGCACCAGGTATATTAACAGGATTTTGCTGGCACACAGAACGCACAACAGTGGTGCCAAATATACTTTAGTTTTTAGAAAAATACTTGGCGTATACAGCCGTATACTGCCAGAAGGTCAAATGGTGCGTATACACACCAGGTATATAACAGGGTTTTGCTGGCACACAGAACGCACAACAGTGGTGCCAAATATACTTTATTTTTTAGGAGAACACTTGGCTATACAGCCGTATACTGCCAGAAGGTCAATAGATGCCTATACGCATCAGGTATATTAACAGGGTTTTGCTGGCACACAGAACGCACAACAGTGGTGCCAAATATACTTTATTTTTTAGGAGAACACTTGGCTATACAGCCGTATACTGCCAGAAGGTCAATAGATGCCTATACGCACCAGGTATATTAACAGGGTTTTGCTGGCACACAGAACGCACAACAGTGGTGCCAAATATAATTTATTCTTTAGAAAAATACTTGGCGTATACAGCCGTATACTGCCAGAAGGTCAAATGGTGCGTATACACACCAGGTATATAACAGAGTTTTGCTGGCAGACAGAACGCACAACAGTGGTGCCAAATATACTTTATTTTTTAGAAAAATACTTGGCGTATACAGCCGTATACTGCCAGAAGGTCAAATGGTGCGTATACACACCAGGTATATAACAGGGTTTTGCTGGCACACAGAACGCACAACAGTGGTGCCAAATATACTTTAATTTTTAGGAGAACACTTGGCTATACAGCCGTATACTGCCAGAAGGTCAATAGATGCCTATACGCACCAGGTATATTAACAGGGTTTTGCTGGCACACAGAACGCACAACAGTGGTGCCAAATATATTTTATTTTTTAGGAGAACACTTGGCTATACAGCCGTATACTGCCAGAAGGTCAATAGATGCCTATACGCACCAGGTATATTAACAGGATTTTGCTGGCACACAGATCGCACAACAGTGGTGCCAAATATACTTTATTTTTTAGGAGAACACTTGCCAGAAGGTCAATAGATGCCTATACGCACCAGGTATATTAACAGGGTTTTGCTGGCACACAGATCGCACAACAGTGGTGCCAAATATACTTTATTTTTTAGGAGAACACTTGGCTATACAGCCATATATTGCCAGAAGGTCAATAGATGCCTATACGCACCAGGTATATTAACAGGGTTTTGCTGGCACACAGAACGCACAACAGTGGTGCCAAATATACTTTATTTTTTAGGAGAACACTTGGCGTATACAGCTGTGTACTGCCAGAAGGTCAATAGATGCCTATACGCACCAGGTATATTAACAGGGTTTTGCTGGCACACAGAACGCACAACAGTGGTGCCAAATATACTTTATTTTTTAGGAGAACTCTTGGCTATACAGCCGTATACTGCCAGAAGGTCAATAGATGCCTATACGCACCAGGTATATTAACAGGATTTTGCTGGCACACAGAACGCACAACAGTGGTGCCAAATATACTTTAGTTTTTAGAAAAATACTTGGCGTATACAGCCGTATACTGCCAGAAGGTCAAATGGTGCGTATACACACCAGGTATATAACAGGGTTTTGCTGGCACACAGAACGCACAACAGTGGTGCCAAATATACTTTATTTTTTAGGAGAACACTTGGCTATACAGCCGTATACTGCCAGAAGGTCAATAGATGCCTATACGCATCAGGTATATTAACAGGGTTTTGCTGGCACACAGAACGCACAACAGTGGTGCCAAATATACTTTATTTTTTAGGAGAACACTTGGCTATACAGCCGTATACTGCCAGAAGGTCAATAGATGCCTATACGCACCAGGTATATTAACAGGGTTTTGCTGGCACACAGAACGCACAACAGTGGTGCCAAATATACTTTATTCTTTAGAAAAATACTTGGCGTATACAGCCGTATACTGCCAGAAGGTCAAATGGTGCGTATACACACCAGGTATATAACAGGGTTTTGCTGGCACACAGAACGCACAACAGTGGTGCCAAATATACTTTAATTTTTAGGAGAACACTTGGCTATACAGCCGTATACTGCCAGAAGGTTAATAGATGCCTATACGCACCAGGTATATTAACAGAGTTTTGCTGGCACACAGAACGCACAACAGTGGTGCCAAATATACTTTATTTTTTAGAAAAATACTTGGTGTATACAGCCGTATACTGCCAGAAGGTCAAATGGTGCGTATACACACCAGGTATATAACAGAGTTTTGCTGGCACACAGAACGCACAACAGTGGTGCCAAATATACTTTATTTTTTAGAAAAATACTTGGCGTATACAGCCGTATACTGTCAGAAGGTCAAATGGTGCGTATACACACCAGGTATATAACAGGGTTTTGTTGGCACACAGAACGCACAACAGTAGTGCCAAATATAGTTTTGTATATAGGTGTTAATACACCACTAATGCCTCTCTCTGTCCCTACTCCAGCAGCTATCCCTCAATAAAGAAGCTGTTCTGTGCAGAGTGTATATAGTTAGAATAAGCTATATACCGTGCAGTATAGTAGCCCTGATAAGGGCTGTCAATCACTCTCCAGTCCGCTGGTAGCCGGTATATATGGTGGTAAATGCGATATTCTGAGCTTCTGTTATATACTTTTGGGGTCCTGCCTGACTTTCATACAGCTAAAGCCTGTCTCTCCCTGCTCGGGCCTCTGTCCCTGACTACGTTCATGCAGCATATGCGAACGAGCAGGAAGAGCTGAGTTTTTATGATTCGAGGTCACATGGTTTTTCCAGCCAATGCATGTAGACGCCGTTCTCGCGATGCCAGCGTGCTCCGAGGACCTGTTATACCCCCCCTGCATAGTGATTGGTGTAAAAAAAGCGCCAGGGAAGGTGGGAGGGGAAACGAATTTTAAGTGCGTCATCGCCGTTATACTCGATCGAAATCGAGTATGACGAATAGCGTAGTATTCGATCGAATACCGGCTCGGTCGAATACTACTCGCTCATCTCTACTCATGACCTCTATATAAGCTGGATCATATATAGCACCACCCATCAGCTCTGAGGAGTGCAGGGACAGGAAGAAGGCAGCTGAACTGAGGGAGAGTATTAAGCATCTGGCTATTTATTCTGTGGGTGACCTACAATATATATAGTGATTTTTTGTGGCTGCAATACACCAGCTTTGCACCCCTGACACAGAAATATAATAATTATTATGGCTGTTAATTCTGTGGGTGACCTATAGCGATTTTTTGTGGGTGCAATGCATCATCTTTTTACCCCTGACACAGAAATATAATAAGTAATCTGGCTGTTAATTCTGTGGGTGATCTATAGTGATTTTTTGTGGGTGCAATGCACCAGTTTTGTACGCCTGACATTAAAATATAATAGTTAATCCATCTGTTAGTCCTGTGGCTGACATATTCCAATTTTTAGTGAGAGGTACACCTGTACTGCATACATGACAGGCAAATTCATATAGTTAATCCATCTGTTAGTCCAGTGGCTGACATATTCCCTTTTTTAGTGTGAGGTACACCTGTACTGCATACATGACAGGGAAATTCATATAGTTAATCTGACTGTTAGTTTGGCCAGTGACATAAAAAATTAGGAGAGCATCAAATAAGGGACGTGGCCCTGGTCGTGGTGCTTCTGGTGCTGATGGAGCTCATGTTGCAGGGAGAGGACATGGTCAATCTGTTCCAGCTACATGCCCAAATAAAACACCTTCCTCAGGAGCACGTAGGCGACAGGACAGTCAGCGTCATTTTGTAGGCCCGAATACCAGTATACGAATGGTGAGGCCAGGACAAGTAGAGGCGGTAGTAGATTGGATGGCTGACAGTGCCTCCAGTTCCTTCACATTGTCTCCCACCCGGTCCTCTGCTGAAACCACAGAGTTGGCACCTGCAGCCCATGGGCATCTGTCTTTCACCTCACCCCCTTGCAAATCAGCCAAGCAGTCTGAGCCCCAAGTCATGCAGCAGTCTCTTATGCTTTTTGATGACTCTGCTGGCGGGGTTTCCATGGGCCATCCACCTAGCTCTGCCCAGAAGTGGAAGAGATTGAGTGCACTGATGCCGAATCACTTATGTTTCGGAATGTGGACATGGGAGGACCACCACAGCACGTCTCTGATGATGATGACAAAACACAGGTACCAACTGCTGCGGCTTTCTGCCATGTGCAGACCGGCAAGGAGGACAGGGGTGAAGAGTGGGTGGACTATGATGTGGAGGATGATGAAGTCCTAGAACCCACATGGAATCAAGGTCATGTGAGTGATGTGTGCAGTTCGGAGGAAGAGGTGGTGGTCACACAGCGCCAGCCACACAGCAAAAATGGAGCAGGGTGTAAAAGCAGAGTAGCCGTCCCCAAGCCAGTATGCCTGATAATGCCCACCACACCCAGGGACTGAGTACACCAAAGCCAGCGCCAATGAGTTCCCTGGTGAGGCAGTTCTTCAGACAATGTGAGGCATAAATGTTCTAAACCTGAGCACCACCTGCAAGGCCAGGCATCTAAATGCAAAACACGAGCTGCAGTGGAGTACACACCTGAAAAATCACAAAAGATCCCAGGTTCCTCTTGCTCTCTCTTTCAAAATTCCTGGCCTTTGAAATGCTGTCATTCCATCTGGTGGAGACAGAGACGTTTAAAAACCTTATGGTGGTGGCTGTCCCACAGTACGTGGTTCCCAGCCGCCACGTTCCCAACCAAGTGACGGACAAAATCAGGTGTGCACTGTGCAACGCCATCTGCGGCAAGGTCCACATAACTACTGATACATGGACCAGTAAGCACTGACAGGGACATTATATCTTCCTAACTGCTCACTGGGTAAATGCAGTGGTGGCTGGGCCTGAGGCAGATAGCAGTTTGGCACATGTCCTACTGCCACCGAGGATTGCAGGACATTTGTCGTTGCCTCCTGTTGCCACCTACTCCTCTTCCTCCTCTACCGCTTCCTCATCCGGTCAGCACAGCCAGGGGGAAATAACAGCAGGCTGTTTTGAAACTCATCTGTTTGGGGAGAAACCCACACTGTGCAGGAGCTGTGGACGGGAATTGAACAACAGACCGATGAGTGGTTGGTGCCGCTGAGCCTCAAGCCTAGCCTAGTGGTATGCGATAATGGGGAAAATTTCGTAGCAGTTCTGTGGCTAGTCGGTTTGACACACATCCCTTGTCTGGTGCATGTGCTGAATTTGGTGGCACAGAGGTTCCTGAAAAATTACCACGATATGTCAGAGCTACTGCAAAAAGTGCAGGCCGTTGGTGCGCGATTTCAGCGTTCTTACCCTGCTACTGCTCACCTGTCTGCGCTGCAGAGTAACTTCAGCCTTCCCGCTCACCACCTCATATGCGACCTACCCACAAGGTGGAAATCCACCTTGCACATGCTGGAGAGAGTGTGCAGGCAGAAGCAGGCGATAGTGGAGTTTCAGCTGCAGCATGCACGGGTGAGTCGCTCTGCGGAACAGTACCACTTCACCGCTAACGAGTGGGCCTCCATGTGGGATGTGTGTACTGTGTTGCACTGTTTTGAGTACTCCATCAACATGGCCAGTGCCGATGATGCAATCCTCAGCATTAGTATCCCACTTTTATGTCTCCTTGAAAAAATGCTTTGGGTAATGATGGAAGAGGATGTGGCGCAGGAAGAAGAGGAATCATTTCCACGGTTACCAGGCCAGTCTTTTACAAGTGGCTCGGAGGGTGGTTTCCTGCACCAATAGAGGCCAGGTACACAACTGTCCAGCCAGGGAATAGTTCTGCAGGATGATGATGAGGAGGAGGATGATGAGGAGGACTCGTGTTTACAGCAGGGTGGCACCCAAAGCAGCTCATAGGCAACAATGGAGCATGGTTGGGGGGATACAGAGGACACAGACGATACATCTTCCACAGAGGACAGCTTGTCATTGCCTCTGGGCAGCTTGGAACACATGAGCGACTACATGCTGCGGTGCCTGCGCAACGACCGCTGATTTGCCCACATTCTTACCAGTGCTGATTACTGATTCACCTGCTGGATCCCCGCTATGAGGACAATGTGCCGTCCTAAATTCCATCACTGAAGCGTGATCGGAATATGCGCAAGTACAAGCCCACACTGGTAGACTCCCTGCTGATGGCATTCACACCTGACAGTGGGGGCTCAGTGGAAGCACCAGGCTAAGGCAGAGGAGGAGGAGGAAGAAGTCTCCAATACAGCTGGGGCACCGCTAGTACCTCAGAAGGGAAGGTTAGCATGGCCGAAATGTGGAAAAGCTTTGTCAGCACGCCACAACAACCAGCACCACCAGCTGATATGGAACATCTTAGCAGGAGGCAACATTTCAGCAACATGGTCGAACAGTACGTGTGCACATGCCTACACATACTGACTGATGGGTCTGCCCCATTCAACTTCTGGGTCTCCAAACTGGGCAACTGGCCTCAGCTTGCCCTTTATGCCTTGGAGGTACTGGCCTGCCCTATAGCAATTGTATTGTCGGAACGTGTGTTTAGCATGGCGGGGAGGGGTTAATCATAGACAACCGCAAATGCCTGTCCAAAGCCAACGTGGACAAGCTCACGTTCATTAAAATGAACCAGGCATGGATCCCACAGGACTTGCCATACCTTGTGCTAAGTAGAAAAGTGTACCAGCCACACCCAGCCATTGTTATACTCCAGTGCACTTTCTCTTTGCATTTTCTTTTCTATTTCCCAATGTTTTGGGGTCTTCCCACATTTATAAAAAAATAAAGGAAAAATAAAAATGACAAAAACAGTGTTGGCTACCTCCTCCTCCTCCTCCACCACCGCTTCCATCTACACTGCCACATCCACCGCCTCTTCAACCTCCTACTCCACTTTGACCTCCGCCTCCTAGTTCAAGATTATTATTTTTTATTTTTTTCTATTCTGTTATTTTAAGTCATTTCCCTATCCACATTTGTTTGCAGGGCAACTGTCCTGCTCTTACCCCAATTTTGCTTCCTTTTACAGCCCTCTAGCCCTTATTACGACTATTTTACAGCCATTTTAGTGTACCAAAGTTCAGGTCCCCATTGTCTTCAAACCCGAACTTCCACGGGTTCGTTCATCCCTACAAAGATCCAGGGAGTTATTCTGATTGCCTGATTGGAGTCGGGAAGGAATTTTTTTCCTCTAAAGTGGGGAAAATTGGCTTCTACCTCACAGGGTTTTGTTTGCCTCCTCTGGATCAACTTGCAGGATAACAACAGGTCGAACTGGATTGACATATGTCTTTTTTCAGACTTGGTCTGTCGGAGTCATCTGTGTTATCTTCATCATCACCCTTAAAGCTCCTTCTGCTCCTCCTTCTCCTCTCTTGTCGCTTGGGCAGGTAAACCACCTATTTCTGTATACAAATCCTGGGTGTTAATGTCCTCCTCCTCATCCTCCTCCTGTTCCAGTTCAGCCTCCACAGGGTTCAGTTGGCCATGAGATGTAGGCACCACGTCTTCTGTCCCCTTGCCAGTCAAATTTTCGGTCCCTCCAGGACGTGAAAGATTGGAATGACATAATTCATCCTGTAGTCCTTACCACTGACATGTCAAACATGAGCTGCCACTGGCTAGTGTTAAAGTTACACCAGGGAGTAATCTTGTCTATCTGCATCATCAAGAAATTGGTTACAGGTTTCCTATGTTCATATAGTTGGTCCAACATGGGGAGCATGGCGTTCCAACGTGTGGAAACGTTGCATATGAGGTGATGTAGAACACCATTAATCCTTTGCACATATATAAATTTACCTATTTATTAGACCACCTGTTGACACTGAGTCTGATGCACTGTTAGTCTATGTATTGTTGCAGAGTATGGTTGCTGGGTGCAGCAGAGTCAGTTTAGATCAAACATTGTGGAGTAACAGGAACTGGGTTTATTGGAACACGCATGCAATAACTGAAGGTCACCTTACATGGTGAATGGCACAAACAGGAAAAAGAAATCAGTAGAGAGTTCACTTACAGTTACTAACAGTGACATCTAGTGTCATAACAATAAACTTCAGTCAATCCAGCAGAAGTCACTCCAGCAATAGACTAAGCTGTAAGTTGTTATATCTCCAACATCCCTTCTCAACAGCTAAGGCCTAGTCTGATAAACCCATCTTCTTTGTAAGCCTTTAGTGTCTTTCAGTGGCCGGGGGCTTTGTAAGGATATCTGCTGTCATATCCTCAGTCGGGCAATAACGTAACTGAAGAAGTCCCTGTTCTTGAAGATCCCTAAGAAAGTGGAACTTCATATCAATGTGCTTGGTTCTCAAGTTAACTCTTTCCATCTGAGCAAGTGCAAGGCATCCTTGATTGTCCTCAAAGATTTTTGTTGGTCCCAACTGTGGTTGACCCAAGTCTTTTAAAAGTTGTATCAGCCATATAACTTCTTGGCTTGCCTAAGCTGCTGCAGCGTACTCTGCTTCAGTAGAAGATAATGTAACAGAGCTGCTTTCTGCTAGTCCAACTGATAGCACCTCCTGATAGAAGAAATAAATAGCCACTGGTAGATTTTCTGTCACTGGTGTCTCCGGCCCAGTCAGCATCCACATATCTTGCTAGGGTGCTCTCCCAAACACTATGCTTATTCAAGCATCGCGATGCTCGGCACATGTTGGCTACTGGCATTACAGTGATTGGCTGGCCGGAACGCATCATCGGGTGCTTTAAAGCACCCGATGACACGTGGTTCGGCTCAGTCTTAGTCAGGGAGAGCTGCAGCAGGATAGTGTAGGGATAGAAATTTGTTAGGCAGGTTTAGGTTTAATATTTCAAAGACCCAAAAGTCCTTATAAGGACTATTGTTTTATCTGGCTCCTATCTGGCTCCTATTTATATTATTAGTGCAAGCTGCGCTAAATTAGCGCAGAATTGTTTGGTCGCTACTGACAGTGACACAACCTCTGCTACATCTGTTGTGTTACATTTGCGCATCCTAAATATCTGTGACATTAAGTGTAATTTTTTCTGCCGCTGGTCACAGACATTACCTGTTCTACGTCTGCTGTATATTGTTTGTGCATCCTAAATACCTGTGACATTCAGTGTAATTTTTTCTGCCGCTGGTGATGGCGACATTACCTGCGCTACATCTGTTGTATAACGTTTGGACGTCCTAAATACCTGTGACATTCACTGTAATTTTTTCTGCCGCTAGTGACAGCGTCATTACCTGCGCTACATCAGCTGTATAAAGTTTGCGCATCCTAAATAATTCAGTGTAATTTTTCTGTCGCTGGTGACGGTGACATTACCTGCGCTACATCTGCTGTATAACGTTTGCGCATCCTAAATACTTGTGACATTCATTGTAATTTTTTCTGCCGCTAGGGACAGCGACATTACCTGTGCTTCATCTGCTGTATAACATTTGCGCTTCCTAAATACCTGTGACATTCAGGGTAATTTTTTCTGCCGCTGGTGACGGCAACATTACCTGCGCTACATATGTTGTATAACGTTTGGACACCTAAATACCTGTGACATTCAGTGTAATTTTTTCTGCAGCTGGTGACGGCGACATTACCTACGCTACATCTGCTGTATAACGTTTTAACATCCTAAATATTTGTGACATTCGGTGAACTTTTTTCTGCTGTTGATGACAGCGACATTACCTGCGCTGCATCTGCTGTATCACGTTTGCGCATTCTAAATACCTGTGACATTCAGTGAAATGTATTTGCTCATACACTTAAAAAATCTGCGCTACTGTACTTTTGACTAGAGATGAGCAAATCGAATCCCACGAAGTGAAATTCGATCCGAATTTCAGGATAAATTCGATTTGCCTCAAAGCCGAATTTCCTTGTGCTTCGTTTCGGTGAATCGATTTATCCTGAAATAGTGTAAAAAAACAAAAAATCCATACTTACATCCTTCATTTGCTTGTGACGGGCCGCCAGCAGCCATCTTGATTGAAGATCCCGGGCAAAATCCCGCGCGTAGTGACGTATGATGTCACCACGCCGACCGGTGTGATGATGTAATCTTGCGCTGCGCGAGATTTCGCTCCAGATCTTCAAGCAAGATCTGGAGCGAGGGTCACCAGCAGAACCTCACCCCTAATGTTTTAGATGGTCAGATCAGCAGCAGGCCCTCACCCCTAATGTTTTAGATGGTCAGATCAGCAGCAGGCCCTCACCCCTAATGTTTTAGATGGTCAGATCAGCAGCAGGCACTCACCACTAATGTTTTAGAGGGTCAGCTCAGCAGCAGACCCTCACCCCTAATGTTTTAGATGGTCAGATCAGCAGCAGGCACTCGTCCCTAATGTTTTAGAGGGTCAGCTCAGCAGCAGACCCTCACCCCTTATGTTTTAGATGGCCAGATCAGCAGCAGGCCCTCGCCCTTATTGTTTTAGAGGGTCACTAGCTGCACCTTGCTCCTAATGTTTTTGAGTGTCAGTAGCAGGCCATCAATCATAATTTTTCAAGTGTGTCTGATGCCCTCCTTTATGTGTAATAAATGGTGTATTGGAGCACCTGTTTTGTGTAATTTTTGGCAGCCCTTTCACTTAGTGCATAGGCTAAGTACCACTACCTGAACAATTGTACCATAATGTGAATGAGGCCCTCCTTTATGTGATATGCAGGTTGTATCGGAGTGCCTCTTCCTTGTAATTTTTGGCAGCACTTGCACTTTATATACAAGTAAATATACATGAAAAAATATTTCCTAACAATTTTATCTCTAAAATCGATTTTATCTTCGGTTTTGTGCGTATTATTGTCATTCTGTCAAAGTGGCGTAATACTCGGACAACATCGTTCCCAACAGCAACCTGGGAGTCCAAGATGCATCCAGGCATCCTCCCCATGCTGTTCCCAAACCATTTCAGTGGTGTTTCCACCATTTTTTCACGTTTCCCTATCAACCAGACACCCTCCCCTCTGTAGAGCAGGGTATGCCCGGTCTTCTCCCTTAGGGCTCATTCAGACGGCCGTATGCTATCCGCAAAAATACGGATCCGTTTTTTTGCGGATTAGATGCTGCCACATTCACTTCTATGGGGCCCTTTTTTCCCTTCCACAGCTCCGCAAAAACACTGAAACATGTCCTATACTTGTTAGTGAAAATCAGGATGTGGCCCCATTGAAGTCTATGGGTCCGCAAAAATACGGAAAGCAATCCGTTTTTTTGCGGACATGCTGAATTGTCCGTAAAAAAACGGATCCGTATTTTTGCGGACAGCATACGGCCGTCTGAATGAACCCTTAGACTTCCATTATACTCGGGTGCTCGGCCGAGCACTGGAGCACCACCTAGTGTTCGGCCAGAGCACACGAGCACCCGAGCATCGGGGTGCTCGATCATCACTACTCCTTACGCAACACAAATCAAGAGGTGGAATGGATTGCTTTCCGTATTTTTGCGGACCCATAGACTTCAATGGGGCCACATCCTGATTTTCGCTAACAAGTATAGGACATGTTTCAGTGTTTTTGCGGAGCTGTGGAAGGGAAAAAAGGGCCCCATAGAAGTGTATGTGGCAGCATCTAATCTGCAAAAAAAACGGATCCGTATTTTTGCGAATAGCATACGGCCGTCTGAATGAGCCCTAAGGGAGAAGACCGGGCACACCCTGCTCTACAGAGGGGAGGGTGTCTGGTTGATAGGGAAACGTGAGAAAATGGTGGAAACACCACTGAAATGGTTAGGGAACAGCATAGGGAGGATGTCTGGATGCATCTTGGACTCTAAAGTTGCTGATATTCACGATGATGTCCGACTATTACGCCACTTTTACGGAATGACAAAAATACCTTCCCCCACAAAACCCAAGATAACATCGATTTTACAGTAAATATTTTTAGGAAAATATATTTACTTGTACATTAAGCGCAAGTGCTGCCAAAAATTACACGGATGAGGCACTCCAATACCCCCTTTATTATACATAAAGGAGTGCATCAGACACACCCTTGAAAAATTCGGATTGATGACCTGCTGCTGATACTCAAAAACAATAGGGGTGATGTGCTGCTGCTGAGCTGACCGTGTAAAAAATTATGGGTGACATGCAGCAGAGCTGACCGTGTAAAAAATTATGGTTGACATGCAGCAGAGCTAAACGTGTTAAAAATTATGGTTGACATGCAGCAGAGCTGACTGTGTAAAAAAAGTATGGGTGACATGCAGCAGAGCTGAGTGTGTAAAAAATTATGGTTGACATACAGCAGAGCTGTGTGTAAAAAAATATGGTTTACATGCAGCAGAGCTGAACGTGTTAAAAATTATGGTTGACATGCAGCAGAGCTGAACATGTTAAAAATTATAGTTGACATGCAGCAGAGCTGAACGTGTTAAAAATTATGGTTGACATGCTGCAGAGCTGACCATGTAAATAAATTATGGGTGACATGCTGCTGTTGAGCTGACGTCGAAAAAATTGTGGGTGACATGCTGCTGCTGCGCTGACCGTCGAAAGAATTATGGTTAAGGCACAGAGGGATCGCTGAGGACATTGACATGGTCAGTTAGGTACTCCTTCACCATCTTCCAAAACTTTTCCCTCCTTGTGACACAACACGGAGACTTTTTAGCACACAGAAGTGGGATGGTTATGCTGATAATTGCATTATCGCCATTCACCATCTGTGTAGATTCATCAAAATTGCGTAAAACCTCACAGAGGTCAGACATCATTACCCACTTGTCGCTTGTGAAGAGCGGAAGGTGACTGGAAAGGTGCCGATCGTGTTGCAGCTGGTATTCAACCGCAATCCTTGGTGTGGGCAGCACCTGTGCCATCCCAGGGTACAACTCGTTCCCAGCCTCCACAACATTCACCCAGTGTGCCGTCAGGGAAATGTAGTGTCCCTGGCCAGATGCGCTTGTCCATGTGTCAGTTGTTAAGTGGACCTTCCCAGTAATTGCGTTGGTCAGGGCACGGGTTATGTTTCTGGACACATGCTGGTGTAAGGCGGGGACAGCACACCAGGAAAAAAGTGGCGGCTGGGGACTGCATAACGAGGGACAGCTGCCGCCATCAGGCTGCAAAAAGCCTCAGTGTCCACTAGCCTAAACGGCAACATTTCCTAAATGGCTTGCGTTTAAATGCCTGGGGTAAGGACATTTGAACGCTGTGCTGGGACACTGGTCCTGCGGCCTGCGTCTTGGACAGCAGGTAAAACAGGAGCAGAGGAGGCAGTGGTGTGACCTGCAGACACAGATCGTGGACCCAGGCGTTCGGTCCACCTTTTAGGGTGCTTTGCTGCCATGTGGCGGATCATGCTGGTGGTGGTCAGGTTGCTGGTGTTTACGCCCCTGCTCATCTTGGTACGGCACAGGTTGCAAATTACAATCCGTTTATCAGCACTTTCCTCAAAAAAACGCCAAACTGCAGAACAACTAACCCTTGGCAAGGGAGCTTGCCGCAAGGGGCTGCTCCGGGGAACCGTTGCGGGCCTGGTTGGCGTGGCCTGCCTTCCCCTTTTGCCACTCCACTGCCTCTTCCAGCCTGTTGCGTTGGTGCGGATCCCTCCCAGTCTGTACTTCTGTCCTTGCTCGGCTTGCCACCTTCCCAAGTTGGGTCAGCGATTTCATCGTCCACCACCTCCTCACTCTGTTCCTCCCCCTGACATGGTGAGCTAACAAGAACCTGACTTAACTGTGTCTCATCCTCATCAACAACCTCTTGAGGCACTAGTTGCCCTTGACTTATTGGCAACTTGCCGTTTCCCATCGTCATCTTCTTCAGACTGTGTTTGCTCAATAGGTTGGGAATCAGGGCACAATAGCTCCTCATGTCCCACTTCAAGCGGCCTTGGTGAGAGGCCCAAGCCAAGGAACGGTGATAAAAAAGCTCCTCGGAATATCCGAATGTGGGATTAGTTCTTTGCCCAGACTCTGCATGGTGGGAGGAAGGAGGATCAGGGTGAGGATGCGGTTGCCTAGACTCCTGAAATCCAACCGACTACCTGCTCTCACTGGTGTGGCGACAAGAATTGTGTCTTGCACCGCCCTGCAAACTGTGACATGAAGCTAGGAGTTGTGGATGACTTTGTTTCTTGGGCTCTGCCAGCAGGTACAGTTTCACCGCGCCCAGAGCCATGGCCTCTGCGTCCACCATCAGCAGCATGCCCACTTCCCTGTCCCCTTGCGCATATTATATAGTATATATGCAACTTTGTCACAAGTACAGTAGTGCATATTTTTATTAAGTGTAAGATCAGAAAAATTTCACCGAATGTCAAATATTTTGAATGTTCAAACGTTATAGAGCAGCCGCAAAAGAGGAACAACAGCCTAAATTAATGCTAGAAAAAATGCCAACGGATGTCAGGTATATAGACTTTTGAAAGGTTCTAATACACACGCTGTGCACGTGCTGGTAGTGTCAGGCAAACTTGTGTTCTTTTTGCCCCAAAAGAAAAAAAAATGCAGCCAGATATAACAATGGGCTTTTGTGTCTTTTGAACAGAAACACTAGCCCTGCCTAGCCAAATCCTACCCCTACAGTATAAGTCCCTCCTTGCGCAAGTTAAACTGCAGAAGCAAATGAGGAACTGCTGCCTAAATTAATAGTAGAAAAAATACCAATGGATGTCAGGTATATAGACTTTTGAAAGGTTCTAATAAACACGCTGTGCACGTGCTGGTAGTGTCAGGCACACTTGCATTCTTTTTACCCCAAAAGAAAAAAAAATGCAGCCTCATATAACAATGGACTTTTGTGTCTTTTAAACAGAAATACTAGCCCTGCCTAGCCAAATCCTATCCCTACAGTATAAGTCCCTCCTTGGCAAGTTAAACTGTAGATGCAAATGAGGAACTGTGGCCTAAATTAACGGTAGAAAAAATACCAACGGATGTCAGGTATATAGACTTTTGAAAGGTTCTAATAAACACACTGTGCACTTGCTGGTAGTGTCAGGCACACTTGCGTTCTTTTTGCCCCAAAAGAAAAAGAAAATGCAGCCAGATATAACAATGGACTTTTGTGCCTTTGAACAGAAATCCTAGCCCTGTCTAGCCAAATCGTATCCCTACACTATAAGTCCCTCCTTGCGCAAATGTTATATAGCAGACACAAACGAGGAACTGTGGCCTAAATTAACTGTATAAAAAATACCAACGGATGTCAGGTATATAGACTTTTGAAAGGTTCTAATACACACGCTGTGCACGTAGTGGTAGTGTCAGGCACACTTGCGTTCTTTTTGCCCCAAAAGAAAAAAAAATGCAGCCAGATTTAACAATGGACTTTTGTGTCTTTTGAACAGAACTACTAGCCCTACCTAGCCAAATCTTATCCCTCCACTATAAGTCCCTCCTTGCGTAAATATTATACAGCGAGATGCAAAAGAGGTACTGCTGGCTTAACAGCAGAAATAATAGCAAAGGATGTCAGGTATATAGTATACAAAGAGTATCATACAACATGCAGCAGTTGCACAGGTGGCGTTAATGGCAGGCCACCTAGTGCTATTTTTAACACCCCCAAAATAAAATAAAATGTTTGCCAGCAAGATATAATAGCCCTTAAAAGGGCTTTTGGGTCTTTTCTGAGCAAATTCTATCCCTGCCTAGCGTTCTTCTGTCCCTACTCTATCTGTCCCTACTTGCAGCAGCTCTCCCTGGCTCGGTATGAGCCGGTCACATGTCACCGGGTGCTTTATAGCACCCGATGACGCATTCCCAGCCAGCCAATCACTGTAATGCCAGTAGATAACATGGCTACTGGCATTACAGTGAATGCCAGTACCGTCCCGCACGCTAATTGGCTAATTAGCGTGCGGGGAGGGGACTCGAGTATGGCGCTCGAGTACGGAGTGCCCAAAAAAACAAAAGCACCCGGCTCTGATGGACCACCCAGCTCCTATTATAAATCCTTTGCTTCGGTGCTGCTTCCACACTTGACCACTACATTCAACACTTACCTGACAGGCTCTCCGATTCCTAAACAATCGTTAGAAACCTACATCACCCTTATACACAAAGAAGGAAAAGAACCAACTAAATGTGGAAGCTATAGACCCATCTCACTTCTAAACACGGATCTCAAACTATTCACTAGCTTATTGGTAGCAAGAATCAGCCCACTTCTACCCTCTCTAATTACCACAGAACAAGTAGGATTCGTGCCAGGAAGAGAGGGCAAAGATAATACCACCAGAGTTTTATCCCTACTTCTTATTGCACAAAAAAAAAAAACAATGGTTATGTTGGGAACGGACGCCGAAAAAGCCTTCGACAGGGTGGACTGGACAAACATTAGAGAAGTTCTGAAACATTTAGGCTTTCCACAGCCCTTTATAGAGGCCATATTTGCAATGTACTCATCCCCCTCAGCCAGATTACTTATTAATCAATCGCTTTCCTCCCCTTTTCAAATTAAAAATGGCACAAGACAGGGATGCCCCCTGTCCCCACTACTATTTATCCTCTCCTTAGAACCCCTTCTACAGATGATCAGAGAACATCCAGACATCTTGGGATACTATAGCGGCACTATCTTACATAATTTGGCTGATTACGCAGATGACATACTGATCTTTATTACAAACCCTGAGACAGCATTCCCAGTGTTACAAACCATTCTGACTGAGTATGGCCATATTTCAAACTTTAGAATAAACGCGACAAAATCCAAGGCCCTAGGGATTAATATAGACCCATAAACTAAAAATATATCACAATCCCAGTATCCATTCCCTTGGCCCACCTCCCACATCACGTACCTTGGCCTTAAAATAAGCCATAACTGGAAAAAACTATATAACCTAAACTATACCCCAATCCCGAAACTCTTCCAATCTACCCTGGATTCCTGGTCTGTTCCATTCCTTTCCTGGATGGGTAAGAAGAATTTAATAAAGTCAATTCTACTCCCTAAACTTATGTATTTGTTTCAAAGTCTCCCTATCCCCCTATCAGACAAATCACTAGCCGATACCTAAGGCAAAATAAAAGACCCCGTCTAAACAATTACCTCCTTATTAGTGATGAGCGAACATCAACGGAGAAAGGTTTGAGTAGTTGGTCATGTGAAGAGAGGGGAACTTGAGGGAGGGTAATGCGGGATAAGAAAGTTTTAATGGAGGATATTCTTTTTAGATCTGGGTTTTGTTTTTCTGTAAGATTTAGTTAGAATAGGGATGTATAGAAATTAATAAATTCTTTTTCAATTATCAAAGGGTTGGATGTGAGTACACCTTCATCTGTTTTGATCTCTGGTATGTGTGTTCGGGGGTTTCTTTTTTGAGAGACATCATAAGTTTTGAGGCTTTGTCGCCGTGAGTGTAGAATGAGTGTTTAACTGACATGTAGACCTTAGCAAGATTTTTGTTTAGTAAATCGCGGAGTTGCATTCTTGCTTCTGTGAGTTGTTGGAGATGTTGTTTTGCTAGTGAGTGTTTGTGCAGTTTTTCTAATTCACTTATCTGTTTCTGTAGACGTTGTATATGTTCTGAATGTTATTTTTTCTGAAAGGATCCTATAGAAATAAATGCTCCTCTAAGTGTGGCTTTGTGGGCTTCCCAGACGAGTGGCGGGGCTACTTCATTATTAGAGTTAAGTGAAAATAGTTTTCTATAGCTTTCAGGACTCTGGGATGTACAGAAGGTGTAGAGAGTAGTGTCTTATTCAATCTCCATGGGGGTTTTGTGGTATTTTGGGGAAAAAGGTGTAATGAGAGTTCTATCGGGAAATGATCTTAGAATGTGCTGGATTTTATGTTGATTGCTTGATTGATCTTGTGGAGAGAGGCCTGTGAAAAAAAAGTAATCTATCCTATGGTAGGAGTTATGTGGGGGTGAGTACAAGGTATAGTCCTTTTCTTTAGGTTGTGCAAAACGCCATGCGTCATTGATGAAAAGTGAGTTTAAGGATTTCTTTATATGGCGGATGGTTTTGTAGGAGAGGGAGGATTTACCTTGTGAGATGTCTAGAATAGGGTCTAGTGCTATGTTGAAGTCTCCCACAATTATGAGTTCTCCTGTAGTGTGGCTGCTGATTTGCTTGTTGGGTGTTAGGTGCATATACAGTGCCTTGCGAAAGTATTCGCCCCCCTGGAACTTTTCAACCTTTTGCCACATTTCAGGCTTCAAACAAAAAGATATAACATTTTAAATTTTTGGTGAAGAATCAACAAGTGGGTCACAATTGTGAAGTGGAACGAAATTTATTGAATCATTTAAACTTTTTTTGTAATAATAAAACTGAAAAGTTGGGCGTGCAAAATTATTCGGCTCATTTACTTTCAGTTCAGAAAACTCACCCCAGATGTTCATTGAGGATCTCTGAATGATCCAATGTTGTCCTAAATGACTGATGAAGATAAATAGAATCCACCTGTGTGTAATCAAGTCTCCGTATAAATGCACCTGCTCTGTGATAGTCTCAGGGTTCTGTTTAAAGCACAGAGAGCATCATGAAGACCAAGGAACACACTAGGCAGGTCCGTGATACTGTTATGGAGAATTTTAAAGCCAGATTTGGATACCAAAAGATTTCCCAAGCTTTAAACATCTCAAGGAGCACTGTGCAAGCGATCATATTGAAATGGAAGGAGTATCAGACCACTGCAAATCTACCAAGACCCTGCCGTCCCTCTAAACTTCTGCCATCCCATCTCAAACAAGGAGAAGACTGATCAGAGATGCAGCCAAGAGGCCCATGATCACTCTGGATGAACTGCAGAGATCTACAGCTGAGGTGGGAGAGTCTGTCCATAGGACAACCATCAGTCGAACACTTCACAAATCTGGCCTTTATGGAAGATTGGCAAGAAGAAAGCCATTTCTCAAAGATATCCATAAAAAGTCTTGTTTACAGTTTGCCACCTGGGAGACACACCAAACGTGTGGAAGAAGGTGCTCTGGTCAGATGAAACCAAAATCGAACTTTTTGGAAACAATGCAAAATAATATGTTTGGCATAAAAGCAACACATGATCCCAAACATAAAGCAAAATCTACAATGGAATGGTTCAAAAATAAACGTATCCAGGTCTTAGAATGGCCAAGTCCAAGTTCAGACCTGAATCCAATTGAGAATATGTGGAAAGAGCTGAAAACTGCTGTTCACAAATGCTCTCCATCCAACCTCAAAGAGCTCGAGCTGTTTTGCAAGGAAGAATAGGCAAGAATTTCAGTCTCTAGATGTGCAAAACTAATAGAGACACACCCCAAGCGACTTGCAGCTGTAATCGCAGCAAAAGGTAGCACAACAAAGTTTTAATCCAAGGGGGCCGAATAATTTTCCATGCCCCACTTTTCAGTTTTATTATTACAAAAAAAGTTTAAATGATCCAATAAATTTCGTTCCACTTCACAATTGTGACCCACTTGTTGTTGATTCTTCACCAAAAATTTAAAATGTTATATCTTTTTGCTTGAAGCCTGAAGTGTGGCAAAAGGTTGAAAAGTTCCAGGGGGCCGAATACTTTTGCAAGGCACTGTATATTTACTAAAGTTGTTTGTACACCATTCAACTTCCCTGAGAAAATAAGTAGTTTCCCTTCATCGTCTGTGTAAAGGTCAGTTTGTTCAAATGTTAAATGTTTGGATATCGCAATGGAAACACCCTTGGAGTTTTTTGTGTCTGGGTGTGAATGGAACTAGGGATGAGCGAACCGAACCGTAACGAACCAGATTCGTTACGAACTTTCCCAAAAGTTCGGTTCGTCATCGAACCGAATTTTGAGAAAGTTCGTAACGAATCTGGTTAAAATAACGGCGACGCAAAATATACGCATATTTATTGAGAATGTACGCTAATGCGTACATATTCAGTTAAGTAGCGTACCTTTGACAACGCTAGACTGTATGTTCGTTACTTGAGTAGGAATGTTCGCAGACGCAATGTATGCGTACGATAACGCGTACATATTCAGTTAAGTAGCGTAACTTTGACAACGCTAGACTGTATGTTCGTTACTTGAGTAGGAATGTTCGCAGACGCAGTGTATGCGTACGCTAATGCGTACATATTCAGTTAAGTAGCGTACCTTTGACAACGCTACACTGTATGTTCGTTATTTGTGTGGGAATGTTCGCATTAGCGTACGCATTAGTGTAAATTCTCAAATATGCGTATATTTTGCGTCGCCTTTGTTGAAGTCATTTGGATTTTTTCCACTTTTTTCATTGTAATAGCAACTGCAAGTAAACGAAACTATACCCTATCAGACTCTCATTATTGTAGCAGCAATTATTCAGCCGTTATAGCAAGGTTCGTTTTAGGTTCGGTTCGTACGAATCCGAACTTCACTAAAGTTCGCCGAAGCGAACCGAACCGAACTTTTCAAAAGTTCGCTCATCCCTAAATGGAACCATTGGGAGAAATAGTGTTTATGAAAGGAAGGAGTTTTGGATTTTAGAAAGTGAGTCTCTTGTAGGAACAGTCTATCCTCGTTTTCTTAGTGATGAAGAATGTGACTATGTTTCACTACTGCGTTTAGACCTCTGGTATTGTATGAGATTAGTTTAATTGATGTCATGTTGCTGGTTTAGGTTTGTGAGTCTGGATCTTCTGGAAAAAGTTTGGTAAGAGTAGCTTATTGGTAGATATATGTGTAAATGGTGCCGTAGATGGAGTGGGAGCTTGTGGACAGGTTTGTGGTGATGGAGTGGGTAGAACAAGTAGAACGTATATTAAGAAGGTTCTGGTTAACTTCAGATGTCCTAACTTGGAAGAGAACATTTAGAACAGTCGGGAGAGGGCCAGTGCTGAGGGCTCATATTATACATAGAAACAGAAAACAGTATATGGAGACTGGACCCAGTATGCATGTGGAACCTGCACTCCCTGAATTTTATGGTGGCTGTCCTGGCACATAACAGGTAGAAAATTAGTGTTAGGTTCCCATCTAACAGAGATCGCTTTGACGTTTGGCAGACGGGCCCAAATAATTTTGTACAAAATATATTTACCAAGAATCTCAAGTGTACTAAATAAGCGTAGCATTAGCACCAGAATATTTTCTATTACTATGGCATTTTTGTACTTTATTTGGTTTGCAGAGTGCTGTTGCATTGTGTTTTTTTCCTTACAGTAAGTCTATGTATAACAGAACAGCACAGGATGAGTCTTTTAAAGGACTGTGGCATCACAGGGGGAGGCTATCTACATGGCATTATGGGTGATCCAGGTTTCATACTTTCACTTGGAAACACGTGTAGCCATAATTTTAGGGGAAAACTGATTAGTTACCATGATGCGCAAGGAAATTTGGATTCGTTGCAAACCAATGTTTTTCCTAAATTTCGGATTGAATTCCACTTCAGATGCTTAGATTCACTCAACACTAGTCATATTATTATTTGTGCCTCAAGACTCACCATTGTGAAAAAATGAAATCAACAGCACCTTCACTAACTGAAGTGATAATCTCGGTTTACCTTACAAATTGGTTGGAGGAGTCATTCTCTTCTATGTCCTCCATCTGAAAATCTACAATCCACATCTATGGCTTACATGAATATTTTATCTGGTTAGTTGTACTCCGCATAGCTCTTAATTGTAATTGATGACTCCATGTGTCGTTATTTTGTAAAGCCACATATGTGGATGGATTTCCTCTGACATATGTTGTTTACACGTATGTTTCCTATGTTGTTGTACTCAACAGACGTTGCTTACATTATGTATACTTTTACCGTTGATTTTACCAGATTTCTATTAAACAAACTTGCATACCATTCTTACATAAATATCTTCTTAGCAGTAGATGTCCCTTGAATTGGTTATTGTTTGTATAATTTGCTTATCACATAAAGTAACTGTAATTTACCTGTACAGTGAGAGTATCTTTGAGTGGCTATACTTTGTACATTATATGTCTTACTGTCGACTGCACTTTTCTCTTTTTTTAATACCTTTCCGAATTCCCATTTCTTCTGCCCTTACACTTTCCTTTCTTACCCTTTGTTTTTACTTACCTGATGGTATTTCTACTGGTTTGTATTTTTAGTACTATTTTAATTTAAAAAAACCCCATCCAAAACAGAACCATAAGCCCTAACACATGCACATTTAAGTAGTGATTATTATTTGTCTAGATATCAGAATTAGCATAGGCGCAGCAAGAACGAGGTATTGATTCAGATAGGACAGATAGAGATGATTAAATAAACATGAGTGATTTGCTGCCAAAGAATACAGTGCCGATGGCTCATACATAGAGTCTAGAAGACCTGCAATTTGCCAACATAGCTGTTTGGCATGGCACTGGAGGTACATAGATGAGCTGGTGTCTAGGGTGGCTTATTCATCGCAGTAAAATTGGTAGGATAAAGCTCAAAGTGATTGATAAGGGGCCTGTGGAGATGTTACATAGTCAGTTACCTGGCATGTTCTTGGGAGACCCATAAGCCATGAGATTCCATCACAATAGTATCTATCAAGGTTTGAATGATGTCACTTTAAGGCAGACCGGGAATCTTCAATAAAGCTTTTAAATTATGAAAAAATTCCTGATGATGGTCCTAGATATAAGCACAATACAATATATTTCACTATTGGAATTTTTCCATTTCTTCCTCATAAGTAGGTCAGCTATTTCTCAGGTTTCTATTTATGCATGCTCAGTTTAACAAACAAGAAGCAATTCTTTTACTCATTTGCATTGGTCTTTTGGACACCTCTTTGACTTAGATCAATAATTACTTCAAGTAATTGGTCCTCTAGGCTGTCTATTGATTTACAACAAGTTCTGTAAACATTTCTTTTACAAGCAGTTCATTTAGCTTGTTGTCAGACACCACAAAATCATGATTTATATCTCAGTTCATAACATAGTGGAAATGACCAGATACAGGGGCACACTGCTGCGATGCACTTGTGCAGAGGGTTGCCATTGTCAAATAATACAGTTTGCCTGTGAGATTACAGAGCATAAAAATCCCTCCCACCTCTCTTTTCTGCCTGTGTGAGTCACTCTATATTCAGAGTGGTGCTTGCATGTCTGTAAAAGCAGGAGCTGCAGTGAGCAGTATGAGAGCAGTACACTCCTTCTGGGCAAAGTGACAAGTCTTTCATATGGATGTGCCATTCTTTTCAAGGAGATTCTGGGGAAGAGAATTGGGAATTTCAATACCTGGATCATCTCCTAAACCTTCTCCCTTCAGACAATCTACCCTCACCATACTTACAATGAAGGTAGGAACTTTCCTCTTTTTTAGGCTCTACAAGCATCACATATGATTTCCTGATTATTGTATTCCTACACTATGTTATGAAATAGTTTAGTAATTATATAAAGGAAACATTTTTATTATTTCTTTAAAGTGTTACTGGCTATAAAAGCAAAGAGGACCTCAATAATAAGTTCTTCCCAGCTAAATATCAGCTTGTAGATTTCATTACACGTATATTTGATGTGCTACTGTATTTTCAATAAGTTCTTACATTTGTTGATTATATTATACCTATTTAAATTCAACCACAACTAAATCTTCTTTGATAGCCCATAGACTGGCATTATGGTACAATCAAATCTCTACACAGAGACCCTGGAGAAAGCCTTTTAAATAAAAACAACAATTTTGGGATATTTAATGAGAATAAGTGTTAAAGGACTTTTTGACCAGAAACTGAATTATGACAGTCAGATTCTGAGCCAAAAAATAAGCACATTAATTTCCAGCTGTGGAATATTCTGTAACCTATCTAGATTATATTTCATTCCATTAAACAGAAGTGTAAAATTGACTGTAGTGTTTGTTCAGTTGTGTTTAATGGATCGTGACACTAACAGTTTGAAAGAGCAAACAGACTAATCATTATGGTACAGTGGCATTTTCCAATATCAACCCCTTAATGTGGTTTTATGATTGAATGTCAGTCAGGTGTTGCATTATGCCGATGAAGCCACCTGTGCAGTGATCATGAGTGAGATTCAATATAAGTTTCTCACACCAAGTATTATAAATATGTACATAACATGATTCATAACTACCTCAAGTATTTTATCTTTATGACTTTCCAAGAGGGAAAGCAGTTTTCTACACCAGACAGACGAATCATTTTCTAAATTAGTCTTTTGGTAATAGAGAGATTGGCTGCAACTGTTTTCATCTAAAAAAAATGCTCAGCAAATAAAATAGATTCAATAGAAATTACAAGATGAACTGAATGCTGAGTTTCAGATAGAATTTGTCTTTCTGCTCTAGACTAGACCTCCACCCATAAAAGTTCTACTTGCTTTGAGATCTTTTGATCTGTAAGCGATATGAGTTTTTTTTTTATTTTCTGCAAGATTCCCCAACCTCCAGACACTACTGGACTCTGCAAGAGTTACATATTGAAGCAAACAGAAAAAAAATTCAATGAAATATTTTGAACTATATTTCCATTTTCAGATTTAAGTTGCATTTCCAACCTCTCACATCCTAGACAAACAGATAATTTTGGATGAACTTACTGCTGACTATTTATCTGCTGGCTATATATTTCCTCTTCAGCATGCAGAGGGACTTAAGTATGCCAGGGTGAGAGTCAATGTTTTTTAGCTGCTTTCCACTGTAGCTCATGGAGAGTGTTCAAGTAGCAGACCCTATATGGAGAGGGGTTTTCTTTGTAGGATCATAAAAATGGAACCAGTTAGAGCAAGGAACCTTATAATATTAAAGAGTATATTAAATGAAGATTCTAAGGATGAGCGAACTGGTTCTACCTGTTAAATTTTTTTTTTAGTTCTCTAGTAAACAGATGTGTGTTCAATAATATATTTGCATTGTCTAAGGGGTACTCTTTCTCATTATTAAGAATCCCTAGAATGCTGAGTACATGTACGCAATGTTGTAGGCCAGGCAATGCCTCTCTGGGTTTCTGGGAAACATATTCAAATTAGCTTTCCTAAACCTATCTAATGCCGGCGGATGGTAGACATGATAATTTGCATATTTTTCCTGAGAAATCAAGTTGAGCATTGTTTAGCCTACAATAATCATCACATATATCAACTGGTCTCCATAATAGAAATACCCACCCCGAGGTTCCTTCTAAGGCCTTGCAACTTGAAAAACTGTTTTTATCTGCTTTACTCTGATAAAGGGGTTTTGTCCTAAAAGAGCTAGTTGCAGATGTGAGGCTGGCTTAAATATTTTACCATCTTTATTACATACACTTGTTTAAAAGACAGGAAGACATATCTGCCAATCCACTGCATGAAAATAATATAGTGCTCACATTGTTGCAGTGTTTGCCTTACTGTTTACCTACTTGCTGTACAGCAGCAAATAGGTATAATTAAAGCTCCTGCTGTCTCACTTCCATGGGACTGCTCCTTCCTATTCACCTGAGGATACGCCATCAGTATAGCAAAAACAGACAACACCTTTAGCAATTTTAATTCACCATTTTGGATCAACTATAGATGAACTGGAAAGACCTCCAAAGTAACAGTCAACTGAAAGTGAGACAAGAGACAAGGAATTACAACATTCCACAAAGCTTATAACACTCTCAGTAAAACATGCAAGCTAGTTCTCTTTCTAGAACAAGAGAATCAGAATGTCTCAAGACAAACTTGTCTTACTTAGTTTACTGGTCTAGGGGGGTACTCTTTGGTGTGCTCTGTATCATAAGAGAGACCAAAAAATAAGCATGAGCATTGTATGCCAAGCGACACTACTCTTGGTTTCTAGGAAGATTATATACAAATATCTTAATGTGGCTTATAATGTTGAGAAAAACACATTTTTGTTGTTTTTAATGTGGTGAACTTCAAATGAACCAAATCTTGCCTGGTTCACCCATCTCTAGAGGAGTCACCAGGAGTAAAATTAAGATTAGTGTGATTCTGACAATTTGGACTCCACAACCACTAAATTTAAGCTATGTTGAACTTTTTTTTAAACCACCAACTGTTCTTTTTTTTAGTCTATGCGCCCACAGGGTTTCTACTTGCTGGTGAGAACACACTGGGCAAGGTACTTCAAAGAACATTTCAGCCTTGGCATAAATCTAAACATTTTTAACTGTATGATTTACGTTTAATGCTCTTCTAAGCATCTATTGAAAGGGAAAAGGAACAGTTACTTGCAGAACAAGGGCCAGTATATTAAACATTGATGAAATGAAGCTTAATTGGGTGGAACCTAATGTACTAAAGAATTAACCTAGGTGTTCAGCCCTATCTATGTTTTGATATTTGATTTAGACATGCCAGAAGATAAAAATGGTTGTAAGCTATATCTCTTAATAAGAAAGAAAGAGAGCATAAAAATCTCAAGGGTCATTATATAATAATTCTTAATTCTATAATAGTTCTCATGGTTTTTATTGTAATATAAGACCTAGGATATAGACTCATCTTGAATATCACACAACAACTAAAAACAGACCATTGTGGCTACCAGTTTATAATAGCACATCATACTACTTTCCTACAGAAATTTGTTTTGTTTATTAAAATGGTATTATAGCCACACATTTATCACCTATGTACCATGTAGGAGACACATTTAAGAGACACTACCATTAACATTTTTTTGTACATTTTAGCAGCCAATATGTTAATATTTTTTATTTTTTTTTATTTTTTACAAAAAAATGGGTGGATGAATTCTGGATACAATTTTTAGAAGTCACTCCATGTATTCTACTTCCTGTATTGGCTCTTTAACATCTTCCTTTATTTCTAACTTTAGTACTGTAAACAGCCTCACTTGACCATTCATTCTGACCAGAAGGGGAAAGGGAGAATAGGTGATTCAATTAGAGCATCACATATTACACTAATGGTATAGTACACTGAAAATGGATGACTGCCACAAAGAAAATGAAAAATAACAAAAAATTATTGAAAAAAATTCCTATGAATATCAAGTTCTCTTTCTGACAGGAGTCCCTTTAAAAGAAAGGGGTTCCAACCTTTGAGATCCTACCTTCTGAACCACATTTATAATAGCTGTTTTTGTAATTGCCATAGAGTTTAAATTCAGCAGCAGTCATTCTCAGCCACCAATATATGTTTTTGATAGGTTCTCTCCAAAAGTATATTCCAATCATCCTACTTTTTGTTAAATACTTACAGCAATAATCAATAGCAATAGTACTATTTTCACTCATCCACAGTAGTATTTACTATATCAACTACAAAAATACATTCTGCAATTTTGTATAAATTATTTGTCCTGCCCTGATTCTTTTCTAACGTGTGTTCTAAATGTTAGTACAGACATGGAATAAGACAAGAAAGACACAAATTTCGTACTAAAACCTCTCATGTTTAGGTAAAGGAGAAATTATGTTGCATCTTTATTCTGAAGTTCTAAAATTTAGAGCCAAATGAATCACACTTGTTATTTTCCTATTGTTTTCCTGGGAGGGAGTTCTAGTGAGTTATAATGATGAGCACAGGAGCTTTGAAAAATCTCACTATTAGGCCCAACTCCAGGTATATGTTGCCTCTGTCAACCCTCAGCTTCACACCCATAAAACATGGTCTAGGTTGCAGAGTACTCTACAGCATAGTGAGTCTTGACATCTTTTTAATTGCCTGGTGCTGACAAAGTCATTGTATCTATTGCCTGACTCACTAATTCTCAAATTCAAGCATGAAACAAATTCATAAGAATGACTCATAAAGCATACCTGAGTTTTCAAAACAGTTATTATTACCTGTTTCAGATGTACAGCTAGATGCATTTCACTCAGAAGCAGGGGGCGTCTCTCCTTTCTGCCAGTACTATACTGGTGTGATATCCTTTCCCTTACTTCCCACTATGTTTGTTTTCAGCGCTTGAGCTTGCAGAACAGATAAGGATGGATAAACCACACTTACAACACATAGTAGGCTCCCGTGGTACTCAGAAGCAGTGTAAAAGTAGTTGTTTAATCGTTTAATCAGGCTCAGGATCTAATCTAGCTCTAACATGCCCCCACTTTCTCTTAGCAGCCCTCTGTGTCTCTGTTAGCATTGATGGGTCTTGACTTTCGGTGGATGTCAGACCTTACACTTCTTCAGATAGAAGCAGGCAAATTTTTAAATGAAGTCATTAAGTAATGTGATAGTTACACCATTCTCTATTAAATGAAATTGCGTGAAAGTACAATGACTCTTTAAGAGTAAATTACAAATCCAATGAAAAAAATTCAAATCACCACCCTTTTCTTAAAAATGTAAATAAAGATACGTAAACAAAAAAAAAAAATACACATCATGGGCATTGGTGCATGAAAACATTTCTGCACTATTAAAATATAAATATATTTGTCCCATACAGCAAACCATGAAATGGAAAAAAAAAAGTCAAAATGGTGATTTGCCTTTTTTGGTCACCTCCCACAAAAAGAAATTAAATAAAAAGTAATCAAAAAGCCATGGACATCCCAAAATGGCATCAATGAAAAGTACAGATTACCCCTACAAAAAATAGTTATAGGGGCCAGAATATGGCAATGAAAATATATATTTTAAAGGTTTTTATTTTTTTCAGTATCAAATAAAAAAAATTATCTACATATGTGGAATCCACATAATCATACTAACCTGGAGAATTTTACCATATAGGGAACACTGTAAAAACAAAACCAAAAAAACTGTTGGGGAATTGCATTATTTTTTTCTCCAATTTTCATCCAATTTGAATTTTTTTTTTCCAGGTCCCCACTACATCTTATGAAATATTAAATGATGGAATTAGAAGCTGCAACTTGTCCAACAAAAAACAAGCCCCCATGCAGCTATGTGAACAGAAAAATAAAAAGGTTATGGCCCACAAAATGGCAGGGAGTGAAAAATGAAAACAGAAAAATGGAAAAATAAAACCTCTGGTGCTGAAAGGGTTAAACTAAGTCACGCTTTAAATATGTTCTTTACTGTATATGCTTCAATAAATATGAGTCTTCAACTATGCTGAATAGAAATTTTCCTATACGCTTTCAATTCTATTTTATTTTTTCTCTAACTGTAATCTTATCTCTGGAGTATGTTATCAGCTGTCTCTCCAATCCCCTCCTAATTTCAACTACATTACAAGCAATGCTCCCTGTTCAGTTATAGCTCACACCCACTGGCCAACAATGACGTGTCTAACCCTGCCCACATGCTGGTTTGACTCCGCCCACTACAATGGAGCTGGCCATCTGCTCACTATGGCTCTATGTAGAAAAACCAAGCTCTAGCACTGCAGAGCAATCTCATAAAAGCAGTTTTTTTCTTTATTGCAGCATATCCATATGTGAACTAGAACTGTGATCTATGTGGACATATTTTGGATGAAAAACATCCTTTGTCATAGCCATTATCTAGTACAAATAATGTGTAATTTAAAGGCCATGGAAAATCACATAATGCCGATCCCTCCCCTGGGAGTGATCAGAACCAAGTCATGCAACAAATTACCGAGGCACATAATAAAAAGTTGATGGAAAACAGTTGTAAAAAACACACATGCATACAATCATATAGATATAATAATATATACTAGAGTTGAGCGAATCCTAAAAGATTCGGGGATTCGATATTCGGCCTGAATTTTCCGCGGGATTCGTGGGTCCGAGCCGAATCACGAATCCCATTAAAGTCTATGGGAGACCCGAATATTTTTGCAGGGGCCAAAGGTTCTGCACAGTCAAGTTTGCCCCAACATATGAAAACCTCAGAAAAAGATGGAAACACCTTGGAAATGGATAGGAAAGACCAGGGGCAGCATGTAGGGATGCCTCTGAGGCTCCCTAATTGCACCATTTTTTCTAAATCTGGCCAATAGTCTGGTGATGACCCCAAGGCAATTTTCAGGGACATGGTAATGGTGACCCACTTAAAAATGCTGCCTGACAACCTGGCGGTGAACCCCTGATTGTCTGTCTTTCAATAAGATTGCAGAGTAAAGCATGGTGGTGAGCCTCAGTATGACTTTTTGGATGGAGATTGCATGTGGTCACGTACTCCCTGGAACCCCATAGTCACCCCTTCTCTGATGTGCTACCCCAGAACATTCTCTGCCCCAATTCGCAAGACCTTTTGCAGTCTCAGTGTGCTGACAGTGGGGATTTACCAGTGTTGTCTGAGGAGGTGGTGGACAATGGCGAGACACAGGTGTCGGGGGGTGAGGTAGTTGAAAGTAGTGTTGCACGATATTTCGAAAACTCGGTACGGTTTCGGTACCTAGTGCGGTACTGAAGCTCGATACCGAGTTTTCTTGCCGTCTGATACATAGAACATGGTGCGCGCATCACTTTAATGCGGTTGCCATGTTCTAATATCTGCCACGCTGCCAGGGCCGGATTATAATTGGAGCACCTGGAGCTACTGCTCCAGGCCCCTGCTCCAATGATTTCATGGGGGGCCCCACGCCACCCTCACACCTCAGATCAGCCCACCCGGCCACTTTAAAAAAAAGCATACTTACCTGTTCTGGCCGCCGCTGTCCTCAGGTTTCGCGCTCCACTGTGTTCCCTGCCGGTGCGCACTATGACCTGACGCAGCGTTTACAAAATAATTTAATAATTTTTAAAAAAGGCGTCTCGTGCCATTTTTTTTGGCGTCTCAGTGATGTCACAGTACAGGGATAATAAACACAGTGATGTCACAGTACAGGGATTGGCGTCTCGTGCCCCCATCAGACCTCAGGTCGGCGTCTCGTGCCTCCATCAGACCTCAGGTCGGCGTCTTGTGCCCCCATCAGACCTCAGGTCGGCGTCTCGTGCCCCCATCAGACCTCAGGTCGGCGTCTCCTGCCCCCATCAGACCTCAGGTCGGCGTTTCGTGCCCCCATCAGACCTCAGGTCGGCATCTCGTGCTCTCATCAGACCTCAGGTCGGCGTCTCGTGGGCCAGTCCGACACTGTGCAGGTCCCTACCTTATGTAAATTTAGGTCACATGTCACTGCCAGCCAATCACTGCTGGGGAGGTATAGGGGCTGTTACATCACAACAGGCGTTCCTACAGGCTTCCCTTTGATGCGGATTGGCTGAAAAAAACGGGCATTTCAAACTTGCAGTGACGCACGAATAATCACGAATCCGTGCTGCCTCAGGATGCCGAGCCGAGCCGAAGCGGGCAATATTCGTGCGAATCACGAATATTGCCGCTTCGATTCGCTCATCACTAATATATACCAAAAATTCATAATATCAATAACAATGAATAAGGTCATGGTGATAATTTATTACATAAGGCTGTCTTGAGTCCAGTACAAAAATCCAATATGATTCTCTTCCGATTTTTTTTCCCATTTTTTTGTGATCTGGGCTTTAGGAACCAAAGGTCTTAACTGAATTTTTTTAATTTTTTTTCTTTTTCTCCTCCTGTAGCTACTTGCCAATCTGGCTACTGTAGCACCAGCACAAAGGAGGAACATGCTCATGCTATACATACTGTACATCAGCCTTCCCCAATGCTGGTTCACAAGACTGCAGAACTTGGCTTCACTTACAGCAGTCCCAGTTGTTATGCCATTGTAATGATCCAGACCTATATATAATCTGTTACCACCTGTAACCCCATGAAACTGCCAGAGGTAATGCATAGTGTGGCAGATAGGGATATATATTTATTTTAGTCAAACCCACAGTTGCACATCAATAACAAGTAAACTACATCCCCTACTTCCCTGCACTCTGCTCCACCTCTTAAATATTGATAATCAGCAGCTGCTGTGGTGGTTGGGGTGGTGGATATCAGAACAGATGTATGGGCCTTAGTATTACCTATTTGCATGACAGGACTGCAAGCTTGTGTACATTATTAGAAGGACTCATCAGTATGCTAGCAGGGTTGGGGTTATGACTACAAGATGAAAGTGAGGGTTAGAAGGTGATGTTTACAAATCAGATCTATGTGCAGTGCCCCCCCCCCCCCCCTCCATGCAACTGTTGATGCCACTATGTTCTGTGCACTGTGTGTCCCACAGGTTGTATATGGACAAAGCAGAAGGTTCATAGCTACTGTTGCTAGGAGGATGTGTATCAATATAGTGTGAGCTATGGATGTGTGTGCAGCAAATCCACAGCTTCCTTCCCTGTGGATTACAAAAGTAACAGAGATACAGCATATGTGCAAGCCATTGAGGAAAAGAGTTACCAAATGCAACAAAAAGTTCAGTGGCGATACAAGGAGGATTGCTGAACGTTTGGTACAGAAAAGTAAAGCACCTACTTTGTGGTTACTGACTTCTCTGCATAATAGTGGCAGCAATAAGCTTCAGGTTCCCCATAATATCAAAAGGACAGAAGGGCTCTCTGTTCAGAGACTGTATTCCACTGAAGAAATTATATGCATACATATCTGTAGACAGAGAAAGTTGCACTTCGGAAAGTTGAAAAGCCAGGAAAGTAGAAATTGTACAGCCTCACTGAAAAGATACATTTCCCATATACAACCTCGGGAAATAGCATAAGCTAACTGTAAAGAGTGCATTTAATGTGATCAGTGCTTCTTTGAACCATATATTGGACTGACTTAGTAAACTTTAGAGGACTTGTTGCATAAAACCCAGCCTCATCATTGTGTGTACCAACAAGTGCATTGCTGTCACATCATTCAGGGACCATGCCTTGTACCTCAAACCTCATATGCACCAAGGGCACGCTACGTAATCAGATAGGAGCCCCAAAACCAGTGTGTGACGGTCAAAGTCAGGAAGACTTCTGGACCATCTCCCCCAAAAGTACTCGTGAGGTCACAGCCAGGAGGCTGCTGGACCGTATGGCTCATGAAGCTGGATCTAATACCGTGTGTGAACGGTGCTCTATAGGCGAGTTAGAGACAACATGTGTATTAGGTAAAGCCCAGAAGGGCAGGTGTTTATTTGAATGTTTTCATGTGTGTTGGTGCCAAAGAGTGAAAATAAAGCACCATTTGGACGTTAAAACCCCTTGTGTGTTGGAAGATTTGTGATTGCGACCCCCTGAGAGAAAGCAGTCCCTTACAGCCCCAAAGAGAAGAAAAGGTGTGCCCTTCATATCACTGCATGGCTCGGGAGCGACATTCCTCAGTTCTTGCTGGTGGAGTCACCAATGGTGAGTGTGTCACTGTGCAGTCTGATATTGATCAGTCAGGGCTGCCAGTGTGACACATAGGGCAGGGACACACCACCCACTGGTAAAACCTAGATGTAGTAGCGATAATTGAGGAAAAGAACAACATACGGTTATATGAAAAACCGTTCCAGAATTGTTATTGCATGGGATATTCAAGGAATTACTAAAAGAGACTTGTCAGGCTACAATATAATGTAATATGACGTGCAATGTGAAGTTGCCTTTTGTGGGTGAAATGTCTTGTATATAAAGGACATGTGTATCAGGGGTGCACCACCAATGAGGCCAGGTGAGGCGATCGCCTCAGGCAGCACCAAGTAGAGGCAAGAGAGGGGTAGCCGAAGGGCCATGGACAGAAGGGAAGGGGTAAGTTAAGAAATTGGGGAGGGAGGGGCGCCATTTCACTTTTCGCCTCAGGCAGAAGAAAGGCTAGGTGCACCACTGATGTGCATAGCCGTATACTATGTTTTTAAACACAATTCAGAAAAGCAGAGTTAAATCTTTGTATTCTATAGTGATTGTCTTCAATTGTTTCAACTTCTGTATGCTATAACTTACCTTTTCACTGTCATTGCATTCAGAAGATTTTCACAATTGGTGCCTTCTGAATGATTGATTTATTTTTCCTTACTTATATATAGCCAACATATACCCCATTAAAATGATGGTCTTTATTAAACAAGCAATAAAAACTCCCATAGAAAAACACTTTTATCTACGCGTTTCAGATTAAAACATTAGAATGCTTACTCATGACAAGTGCAAGTGTACAAAACTCACATTGATATAGTGAACTGCTTCCAAACAGAAATGAGGAACAGCAGTAGAGTGGAGTCCATATCATGGTGGGTAAAGAAATAAATGTAGGATGTATAAAAGTAAGAAAAAACACGATAAACAAAAGATACTCATTCCAAATCAAACATATTGCAAAGTTAAATCATGTTTCCTATTTAGGCCAGTGGGCGCACAACTGCTGAGTTGAAACATCCAAAATGTTTCTCTACTCTGCAGTTACCTCTTGTGATCGCCCCCTCGAGCTGGTGCTGTAACCCTTTCTATTCCCTGTGATTTAAGCATGGAAACATCTCCTTTATGAACCAGTGCAAAATGTAAGGTTGTCGCCGATACGTTTCTGGTTTTGTAGTGTTGAATGTCCGAAATATGTTTTCGGATTCTGGTTTTTATTGCATTTGTGGTGCAACCCACATACTGCACAGAACTTGGAGCCGTTTGTTATTGATATGTTTTCAATCATATCTGTTCCACCATAAAACACTTTTCAGACATACATCAGTCTCCATGAAATACATGTGAGATTACCTTCCTACTTAGCTTGCTCTCCTGCATTGAATGCTTAGAAAGCAATTTATGTATACTGATTATTATTTAAATAAGATTATTTCACCAAGTAAACCAGTTTTACTCTTTCTTTCAACAGACACTTATCTTGAGCCACTACATAAAGTCTAAATGTCATTTTAAAACTGCTGCATCCCCTATGGAACATTCTTATGTAGCTAGAAGTGATCTGTACATAGTAACGTAACCAGCTTTATTATACAGTATAACCGTGGTACATCACTGTTTTCTCTCTCACTACGGGAATCATCCAAGCTACTGTGTGTAAGAAAGAGGCTAACATTAAAAAAACCCAAATGGTTGTAAATATAAAACTATATACTTAATAATAAAGTACAAGCAAATGTTAACTATAACTTGACATGAATGTATATGGATATAATTGCTATTGACCTATTTCACACTGTTTTAAGTAAAAGACGCCCTTATCTATTTGTACTAGTGTTCTTATCAATATTATAATTGGATGTATTACAAATAGCAGTTGAGGGCCACTGGCAAACAAATTCATGTGTGCAGAGAAAGTAGACTATATTACTGTAAAGTAATATGACCAACTTTGTCGCCTATTGTCCCCAGGGGTGCACCTAGCCTTTCTGCTGCCTGAGGCAAAAAAATGAAACGGCGCTCCTGCCAATTTCTTAACCCAACCCCTTTGCCACAATGAAAGCATTCATTGCCCATGGCCTTTCCACTGCCCTCATCTTGCCCCTACCTGGTACTGCCTAAGGTGATCGCCTCACCTGGCTCCATCGATGATGCACCCCTGATTGTCCCAGGAAAAATCTACATTAAGAAGCCTAAGTGTATATTGATATCAGACCTTGTAAACAATGGGGCTAACAAGTAAATTTCACAGAACGCTCAGAATCATACACTAGAGCTAGAGATGAGCGAATCATTCAAAATTTTATTCGCCGAACATTCGTCGAGCTTTTAATAAGATTCGTATATTCGACAAATATATTTGTTGAATCTGCGTACAAAATATACGTTATTATGTGGCGTTTAGCGAACATTCGCGCACTAATAACGAACGTTCAGTTTTAAAAGGTACGCAACTTCTTTGAACACATACACATGAGCGTACAAATTGCGTACGAATCCTCAGCGTACTATTGTCTTGCGATTATGTAATACGCAGGCACACATGGCGCTAGGCCGCAGCGTGCACTCCTCAGAGGCAGAGCAAATTTTTGAAAATTGCATCCAGGCGATCCTCATCATTTAGCTCTGCAGAGCTGAAATACATGATCCGGCTGATGGACCGGCAGGATTACGATGGCACACACCACCACCCGAACCAGCATAAAAAGGAGGTGATCCAGCAGGTGTTCCGAGGCTTGCGCCATCGTTACGACACTGTGTGGACCCTGGGCCAGATCCAGCGGGAATGGTCCGACTTGAAGTTTCAATGCCCAGAGCGACTTAGTAAGATCCATGCAGCGATACGGCAAGGTGAGTAAGTTAACTTACATATATTTGAAAAGTAAAAACATATTAAAAAATTAGTGTATTGTATATATACCAGCAGTGAGTGCAAATAATGAAAAAAGTATAGAAGGACAACATGGGTGTGCGTAGTGCTCTGCAGTAATTTTCTTCCATGTTAGGCCATGCCTCTAACTCGACCCAAACAAGTGAAGGTATTCTCAGATACGTGCCCCTTCCCAGTAATTTGCCTTAGGCTACTTTCACATATGTGGTGGTAATCCTGCAGGCTGTTCTGCAGTATTTATCCTGCCAATTCTAGGCATTCTTGCCGAATAGAGGCCGAATCAGCGTCGTCCCCCATTATTGTTAATGGTGCTGGGTGTTCTCTCGTTTGTGTCAGGCAAATGCACTAGTGTGAAAGAAAGTACCCTTAGATATATGCCCCTTCATAGTTAGCGCTTCCTCCTCCTACACACAGACTCAAAGACGTGCTCATGCTGCAGCTAATGTCAGTGGGCAATATCAAAAGTATTCCCACTGCACCATGTTAACAATATTAAGAAATTTATTGTGACGATAACGATATCTATCGCGATAAATACCTATTTAGAAGAAAAAAATGGATATGATATGGCCCCCCTCTCACCCATTCATAGTAGTATAGTGTTTTTGTATTAAAAAGAGTCATTATATAACAATTGTGTACGGATTTATGGTCCAGACCAACGTCAGCGACGGTGTCACCAGGGTCACCGACACCGCCAGCGTCATGCCCGGACAGCCCCTACAGTACCTTCAGCTTCTAGTAAGTGTAAACATATTTAATTTATTTTAAATCCAAGCTACGTGGGAGTGCAGCTGCAGTGATATAAGAGCACTAGTGGTTAGGAATGGGATCATCCAGCCCCAAACTATTCACATATATCAACATCAGAAGTTACAACTGTTCATTAGAGTTGAATGTAATGTCATTATTTAATGATTTTTGACAGCTGCTGCACCACAGAGGAGCGCCTCTCACCCTCCTCCACCCCAGCGAGAGAGGACCCCACCTGCCCCTCCCACACCACTAGCCCAAATTCCAGAGGTAGAAGGTAGGTAAAATAAAAAGTGTAATGGGTGGACCTTCTGTCATCAAAATATAAGCTAAATTTATAATTTATCTTTTGTAGCTCCAACCGTCAGGGAGCAGTTTTACCCTGGACCAAGGGAAGACCACTCAGTGTGGGTGTCCAGTAAGTACAAATCCCAAACTGACCATGTGTGGTCTTCTCAGTGAGCAGTTTAAAGAAAAAAAGAAGGCTCAGTACTAGAGATGAGCGAATCATTTAAAAAATTATTCGCCGAACATTCGCCGAACTTTTCCTAAGATTCGTATATTCGAAGAATAGATTCGTATTTGCGTATAAAATATTTGTTATTATGTGCTATTAGCGAACATTCGTGCAGTAATAACGAACGTACATTTAAAAAACTTCTTAGAAGACGTACGCATGAGCGTACAAACAGCGTACGAATCCTCATCTTACTATTGTCTACGCGATTACGTAATACGCAGGCACGCACGACGAGAGGCCGCGCGTGCACTCCTCAGCAGCCCATGACATGACACAAGACGTTTGGCCGGCTGACAGCGGCAGTGGGAAGACACTCAGACTATTCTGCCCTGCAAGGCCTGATCTAATCACCAGCCTCAGCAAGAGGAGTATGAAATTCGGATGTAATCCAGCCTTTATTCATTTTTATAAATGGTTTTTTCGCATACTGCCAGGTGACAGTTTTGTCCTTTTGGGTGTCACAACCCCCCAGTGGCACTAAAAACCTTCTCTGACATGACACTTGAGGCTGGGCAGGAAAGAAGCCCTAGTGCAGTGATGGCTAACCTCTGGCACTCGACAACTCCAAGGGGGTCTGAGAAGAGGCTTTGCAAGCCAGACTTCAGGTACGCTTGAACCTGCTCGTTGAGGCGGGTGGTCTGGGCCACTCACTTGGCTGCAGCTGTTGGGAGGCAGAGAAAAATTCCTGCATCATACTAATTAGGCTTAACTGGCTGCTGCTGGTTGTGACAGGAGGTGGATGACTCGTTTGGACCTCCTTCTCAGACACTCTGGCAGCAGGCTAAGGCTGGCTGAAACCCTCTGGCCAGGTTACTACATAGCGTCTCCCGCAATGATGCTAATTTCTCCTCCCTTTCCGGTGGAGGAAAACAATCCCCCATGTTGGATTGATACCGCGGGTCCAGAAGCATCGCCAGCCAGTATTCGTCTGTCTGCCTTATTTTTAGGATACGCTGTCGCTCCGTAAGCATGTGAGCATACAGCTCGCCATCCTGGCCAGTGTGCCTGAGGAGCCAGTTCTTTCCATCTCAGCCTCTCTCAGGGACACTTCAGTGTCCCTGAAGGTCTCATCATCGTCAGCCTCCAGACTCTCCAGTTGTGTCTCCTCCACCTAGTCAACATCGTCATCCTCATTAAAATCCTCCTCCTCCCCCGTCCTCTAACTGAAGCTCCTCATCCTTCTCCTGCTCCGCAAGAGAACTTTGGCGTTGGGGCTCCCCTACAGTCACAGCATGGCGTGCAGACAGATGGCCAGGATTTCCTCCCCCCATTGCCCCCTGCTGCATGAGCGTGAGTGTCTTTTCCAGCACAAATATTAGTGAAATTACGTTGTTCACACCGCAGCTGTTTTGGCTGACCAATTTTGTGGCTTTTTCAAAGGGCATTAGAACAGTGCAGGCATCTTGGACCAGCCTCCACTGCCAGTAATCAAAGCCACACCTGCTCCCTATGGTGGAAGATTCTGGCTGCTGCTGGACAAAATCGTCCACTGCTCTACGCTGCTCAAGGAGCTGCTGCAATATATAAAGAGTGGAATTCCACCGGGTCGGCACATCACCTATTAAGCGGTGTGGCGGAAGACCGTTTTGTCGCTGCAGTTCCAGCAGAGCGTGGCGAGACACATAAGAATGGCTCAAATGAATGCAAAGCTTCCGAGACTTTGCCAGCACTGTGCGTAGGCCAGTGAATGTTTAGAGAAATCTCTGCACCACTAGATTTAGGACATGTGCCATACAGGGAGCATGCGTGAATTGACCCAGGTTTAGCGCTGCCGCTATATTTGTCCCATTGTCACTCACTACCTTGCCCACTTCCAGCTGGTGTGGAGACAGCCAGTGCGCTATTTGCAGCCTGTGTGGCTGCTACTGCCAAGACAAGTCTAACACTGCATGGCGGCGTTGAACCTGGCACATATGATATGAAGGAGGGGGGTTAACTCTCTGCCCTGACGCTCCAGCAGGCGGACAGCCCGTGGAGGTGGAAGCAGATAGTTGTTGGGTGGTCTGCTGCAATACTGGCTGGAAAGCGCGTGGAGGTGCCAACAGCAATTGGCCCGGTTGCTGGGGGGTTCCTGCCTCATTGCCACTAAATACATTCAGCCAGTGGGCAGTAAAGGACATGTATTGCCCCTGGCCATAAGCACTGCTCCAGGTGTCCACCGTGACGTGCACGGTGCTGCAGAGAGACAGCTGCAGGGAGACTCCAATATTATCATCCACGTGGGAGTAAAGGGCGGGGATAGCTTTTTTGGAGAAGAAATGCCAGCTAGGGAACTGCCAGCATGGCTGAGCGCAAGCCATTAGCTCCCTAAAAGCTGGGCAGTCAACCAGCTGGTACGGCAGAGACTGCACAGCCAGCAACTTTGTCAGGTGACCATTCAGTTTGCACACTGTCGGATTACTTGTGGCGTAAACTGCTTCCTAGCCACGTACTCGGCAAGGGACGGCTGCCAATTAAGAGGAGGTGGAGACATGCACTTCAGTTTTAATGGGCTGCTCTAAATTGCCGGCATGACGCCGCTTCAGATGGTTCCACAGAGCAGTGGTCCCGACATTTGTGGCTTTTCCACGGCTCAATTTCTGTTTACACAAATTACACGTGGCCATACTGCTGTCCCCCGGCAGAGTGGTGAAATACTTCCACATACCCGACGTGCGCCCTCCACAGCTGGCCAAGCTTGTAGCCCTTGCACGCTTACACCCTAGTGCTGGCCCCACTATACTAGGGGTCTCGCTAGTTCCCAAGGAAGGATTGGCCCTGTGCCTAACTCGTCTCTGCCCTCTGTTGCTGCCACTACTACTACCACCCTCCTCCTCGGAGATCAAACCCTCCTCACCAGCCCAATCCGCCTCCCAGGTACTCCGGTCTAAAACATCAGATTCATCATCAGACTCCTCACCACCACTTTTTTCGGACTGCAAATTAGGCTGTTCCCCACCAACCGACAATTCCGGGCAATTCAAACTCTGATTGCCCTCCAAGAAATCCTCAGGGAGGCTGTCCTCTATAACCGCCAGATTATGCGGACGGGTTCGATGGCCTTTTATTTTATAAGTTACAGAAGGGACACCACTAGGAGGAAGCACTGAAGCCTGAGAGGTGGCACAAAATGAGGGGCTTTGCTGGAGCAGAATGGTGGAGCAGGAGGAACGCTTTGAGTCTGACCCCTGGCTACATATGGATACTGTATCGGCAGTTGACAGCAGATCATCCGGCTGAGACTGAGATGAGAGTGCCATCCACTCCACTATCTCATCCACTTTCTCCTCCACTACAATTTTGCGCCTTGGTGGGTTAGCCCGGTGGAACACCGGCCAAGTATTGCGAATACTAGAAGTAGAAGCTCCGGCTACAGGTCCTTTGGCACTGCTGACCTGTGCCACCTTCTCCTTTTTTTTTTTTTAGAGCTTGAGGTCTGGCTGGAACTGGACCTCTTTTGCTTATCCATTCCAGACATTTTTCACTTCACTCTGTGGCCCTGCAGCTGGTCTTTGTCCCTGTCTCTCTCTCCCTGCCTGATTAATTACTAGCCCTGCACTGGCCCTGCACTTGCCTGCAGTATCCCTGATGTGTAATATGGATTCCCAATTTCAACAACACAGGTCTCAGTGTCTCAGAACTTCACACACAGTGCTTCTGCTCGTCTCAGCAGTCGCAGCAGAAGTGATGCGTCACTGGCTTAACGAGCCTGAGCCAATCAGAGCAAGCCCTGCCCACTAGGTCAGGTGACCGATTTCTTCCCGGGCTTTTGCGCACGAATAACGAACTAACAGTAAAAGTTTGCTAATTACTTGAATTCGTACGCAACAGCGTATAGAGTAACTTATACGTAGCATTAGCGTACAGTTTATCGGACAAGTACGTAGCGAATGCGTAGAAAGCCTTAGGAACATTTTCGAATCTTAACGGAGCGAATCACCTAATATTTGGATTCGCTTCGCAGCTGAAAATTTCCAAGATTCGATACGAATCGACGAATAGATTCACTCATCTCTAACTAGAGCCAATTCCATAGGAAGTGAATTAGAGTGAATTAGCATATTAATGTTTGCATCAATTACATTTTTAGAGATTGTGGGAGGAAACCTACTACTAATACTTTATGCAGATTGTGCTCCTAGCTGTCCTGGTTTCAACAGGACTGAAGACAGGAGTATGCACTTTCTCTGAGTGGACCCAGGTCCCATTGTTAGTTACTGTAGGTGGACATTGTATTGTAGCAATTACTTAGGTGTAAATAAGCCCATTTCAAACATGGTGGCTGCTGCTCATATGCACCTGGAGGTAACTGTACAGCAGGCACATATAGTATATAATAAGGGGTTATGAGTTGCTTACCCACATTGTAGTTGGTAAATTTGAGGCATGTAAATGCTACCCAAGAAATGCACCTAAACCCTCCTGAGAATACCAACTCATTTTTGATCAATGATATAAAGTTAGGGAAAGTCCCTGCAAATTTGGGACCATTGGCAACTTTGTGAAATGTGATCTAATGAGCTACCAAGCTCCTGTGATCTGAGGAGGTTACTGACAACAAGCATCTCACAAGCATATGGTCATCATTGTCAGGACTTTGAGCAGGCTGCAAGAGGATGAAGGTACAGCAGGACACATTGCCTGCATAGTTTGAATGCAACATGTTCCATGGCTTTTATAGCAAAACTGAGTAGCCCAACATGCTGAAAGTTAAGGTTCTATCAAAGTTAAAGGGGTTGTGCAGGCAGTATAAAGCGATGACCTATCTTTAGAATAGGTCATCAATATCTGATCTACAGGGGTCACCCCTACCAATCAGCTGTTTGAAGATGAGGCTGTGCTCCATGCAAGCTCTGCTTCCTCCTCATTACACTGTCCATCATTTCGGAAGTCTCGGTGGCAAAGTGTAATTACAAGTACTTGCTCCATTCACTTGAATGGAGCGAGAACTTGTAATTACACTACGCCACCGCTCCACAGGAGATGACGTGTAGTGTAATGACCAGTAACCAGCACTAACATGGAGCGCCTTGGAGTGTCGGGTGTCACACTCTCGCAGATTAGATAATGGTGACCTAGGATAGGTCATTATTATATGCTGCCTGCACAACCTCTTTAATATTTCTCTCTGGTTTAAGTACTGCTTGCAAAACTTCAGTCTTACAGACTTACAGATATGTTGAATCTATTATCATGTAATCAGGACTTAATGAATGATGCCAAAAGTACTGTAACTACAAATCTTATGCAGGGCACTCACTTTCTATGTCGTTTTATACTAATGTTTATAGGGTTCTTTCAAGGAGGTTGTATTTTCACATTGTCCCACTCACAATGGTTGAACCCGTCTACTTGTGTTGACCCATCTGCTACCAATTTGAAACCAGCTACAACATAAAGCCAAGTTTAGATTTTTTTCAAAAACCACTTCAAGGTCTCAGTCTGCCTCTGTATGTATCACATACTTTCCAATTAGCCCTGATGATTCTGTTTTGAAATAGAATCTCAAGATTGATTTTATTTTATTAATATTGCGAGTACCACAGTACACTGAGAAGTCCAGTTCTGCACCTCCATACTCTATCAGCCCCAAAGCAGCAGAATTCTTACTTTGTCATTAGGAATTCATTGGTACCATTCTAATAAGCCCACACACACACTCACACACACACATATTGTGCTGGACCTCTAGTTATACTTCTGATTAAAATGCAGGACTATAGATTTCCAAATTGATTCTAATTCAAATCTCAATCCACATTTTCCAAAAATGGGAGTCAAATCCGAATCCCAATTTTTGGCAATTTGGGCACATTTCTCAAAATGGCATCAGCCATTTTCAGATCAGAAGACAGGAGAGATGAAGAAGAAGAATCACATGACCCCAGGCAGTGTGTATGTATACAGACAGAAAGGCATTTGTCACAAAAAGCTAAACATTTTTGGACCAATTTTGTATTTTTTTTTAAATCCTGAAATGCAATTTGTTTTTAAAGAGATTGTAGTCACCAGCAGTCATACATTTACCCATAGCCATACATGTCACTGTTATTTTAAGATTACTAATGCTGGTTTGGCATTTAAGAGCTTGAAAGGGGTGAAATACAGTTCTAGGGGACCCCAGAATGCTATCTAAAACTTTTGAGGGCAATTTTGCTTGGGTCAAATTTATTTATAAGCTAATCAAATTGCCCAACCGATTCAGCCAAATGGAATTTCAAGAATTTCAATCATCACTACCCAGGACCTTATACTACAAGGCAACCAGCTCTGTGATTATATGTAGGCAAATTACATTTCTAGCTCCTATGAAGAACTGATTTCAGCTCGTATAGCCAGGTAAAGATGGAACCTATTATAGTGCAGCACAGCAAAAATGGATTAAAAGAATTAATTAGGGCATCTGGTTAAGCATGATGGCAGACAGGTCAATGCATAAATAAGCTTTATATATTAAAAAGGATCCACATTATCCTAATGAGCTAAACATTTCAGACACTACTTGTTTAAGCTGCCGTAGAATTAATGGCAGCTAAGTGACAGCTTCTCCCCACAACATACTGAACCTGCGCCTCTATTTGCCACGGAAAAAGAATACCAGTGACCTGACTCCAGGATAAAGTGTGCTCTCAGCTTCTATAAAGAGTGGTACACTAGGCACTGCTGCTACAGTATGTTGCAAGTTTAGTCTTTTTATCTCTGGGAATTCAGCAAAGTCTAAGAGGTGCTAATACTAATCTCATTGCGAATAGCGACATAAAATCAGTAAGAAATGTCTACGATGCCATTTCATTTCTCAACTACAGCAGGGGAGCAGAGTGTATTTGATGTGCAATACATGACACAAAACAGCTGGCATTTATGTGGCTTAGAAAGCTACTTGTAGGAAACGTATTTCACATGAAGGAACATATTCAAGGGATTTTCATGAACCTGGGTGTCTGTACCTCAGCTATTATCATAATTCATATAGTCAACAGGAGGTGATAAGTTACTGAATAGAATATACCAAGGGACCACACATGTAAAATATGCTGTAGATGAAGCTAGTGCCTGAATGAGCTGTGACTAATAAATAACCATAAGACAGGGCATACAAAACAACCCTTCGGGTAAACAGAAAGCTACAGCATTTTGGGATTGTGCAACATTTGTTGAGCCTATTATTATACTGAATCTTTTCTATAACTTTTGATTTGAATAGTATTATGATTCATTGTGCTTCTGGGGTTTAACTCATAAAGACTCATTGCTGTTGCCCACCATGTCACAGATTACATGCCCTTGAGTCACTATTTTTAACTAAAGGAAAACAGTGGTCATAGGTATAATGATTATTTTGCCCTTAAGGAGAGGTTGAAGTAATAGTGCATCTGTGTCCATGTGATTATTTCGGATCAATGAATATGTTTCACTGGGTAAAAAATTTAACAGATTTAAAATATTTGGTCACTGGTTTATACCTCACAAAGGATGTCAATTGACAGTTTAAGAATTTCTCATGGTGTTTGTATAAAGGGTTAGTTTTCCAAGCGGTTCATGCCCATTGCAACCACTCTCCTCCCTGCCACTGGAACACTCACCTGCTTATCTGCTCTGTGGTCCTTGCAGTGTAGGCCAACTCCCTGCCTGTTCCTAGCAGGCATCTCAATAGTATTGTTGCATCATTCCATGTTGTATACAACTCTCCCTCTCTGTGACCGTAGGGTATAAATGCACATTCTCTCTGGCTCTTTATAGCTGACCACTTAAAGGGGTTCTCCGTGAATTAAGAAAATGAAAATACTTAAATATTACTTCATTATAAATATATTCCCAAATACCTTTCATTAGTTATAATTACTCGTTTTCTCTGGGGAGCAATCATTAGGGGAAACAAAATGGCCCCCGTCCTATTAGTACACACAGAACCTGTCCTAATCACACAGGAGGACAAGTTACCTCACAACACTGAGGTAAAGAGCTGCCTCATCCTCCTCTCTGCTTGTCAGGGATTATGATCCTGAATACAGATGATAAGATCTTCAGCTGAATCTCTGTAGGAATGGAGTCCATGAGCAGATGTGGCTGATGAGCAGCAGCTCTTGTCTGCAGTCTCCATTACTACAGTCTGTCCTGTCCATCCTCTCTGTACTTCATGTCTCCTCATGAAGTCCATTCCCACAAAGATTCAGCTAAATATCATATTAAACTGTAGTCAGGATCATAATCCCTGACAAGCAGAGAGGAGGATGAGGCAGCTCTTTACCTCAGTGCTGTGAAGTAACTTGTCCTCCTGTGTGATTAGGACAGGTTCTGTGTGTACTAATAGGACGGCGGCCATTTTGTTTCTCCTGATGATTGCTCCCCAGACAGAAAGAGCCATTATAACTAATGAAAGGTATTTTGGAATATATTTATAATAAAGTAATATTTACATATTTTCATTTTCTTAATTCCCAGAGAACCCCTTTAAGGTTATTTGCACCTTTCTCTGTGTAAGTACCCGAGCAATAGGTTCTTGTACTCTCAGTGCCCTGATAAGGTTGTGTTTGTTTACCCATGTGCCAACTTATGCCTCATTTTCATAGTTGACCTTTCGCTACCTGACCTAACCTCTGAATGAACTCAGTACGGACCCTGAGCTGACTGTCCTTACTCTTGAACTGACTATGGATTGCTTCGACTCTCTCTACCCTGACTTTGCCTTGTCCCTAACTGTTTTTGCCTGTTCCCTCTGTGTTTTGCACCAAGGTCTCTTGACCCCCAAGGGTTTGCAGTCCACTGAACAGAAAGTACTCCAAGATGTAGCAGCCTCGGGGCTTCTCTGCAGGAAAGTCCAGATCTCTGTATAGGGTTTAAAGGGCAAAGACAATGGTGGCCACTTAGATAACCTTAGGAGTACCCCCAAGTCAAATGTATGCATTATACACAACGGATCTACATATGCTTTGTAACAGGGCCTTTTACATAGGCAGATAAATTTCTTTATGCACTGAAGCTGGCACGTTCCCTGAGTTTTTCCAGCAAGATGGTGCACCACCACATTATGGGTGTCAGGTCCGAGCATTCCTAGATGAACAGTTTCCTGGAAAGTGGATTGGTCATTGTGGGCCAGTTGAATGGCCCCCAAGGTCTCCTGATCTGACCCCCTTAGACTTTTATCTTTGGGGTCATCTGAAGGCAATTGTATATGATGTGAAGATACGAGATGTGCAGCACCTGAAACTACAGTATGGATGCTGGAAGCCTGTGCTAGCATTTCTTCTGCGGTGTTGCTATCAGTGTGTGAAGAGTGGGAGAAGAGGGTTGCATTGACAAGCCAACACAATGGGCAGCACTTTGAACACATTTTATAAGTGGTCAGAAACTTGTAAATAGCTCATGAAAGAATAAAGTTACGTTAAAACCAAGCACACCATTGTGTCACATGACCCTCTTCCCATTGAAAACACTAAAGTTGGATCCAAAATGGCTGACTTCAAAATGGCCGCCATGGTCACCACCCATCTTGAAAAGTTTCCCCCCTCCCATATACTAATATGCCACAAACAGGAAGTTAATATCACCAACCATTCCCATTTTATTTAGGTGTATCCATATAAATGGCCCACCCTGTAAACTAGTCTAGACTAGAAAAAGACTTGTTCCTGATCATTGCCCCATGTAAGGCTATGGCCACTTGAATGCATGGCCATGCCCTGAAGATGCCCAGTAATTTGTCAAAAAACCAGCAAATCCACTTTTGTCACCTGATCGCTTGACAGCAGCATTTTGGCCTGTGTAGACTGGGGATATGTTGCAGGCAATAATGAAAAGCAAAGGTTACATGAATGATAAGAGATTGTTCCTGCAGCTGTTTATTCATGCAGTTATCATGCAGATCCTTATACAAATGCCAATCAACTTGCTATATGTCAATCAATGCTGAATATGGGAAGAAAGCTGCCTATTTGAAAAGATCCTAGATGGATCAATGCATACCAACTGCTGCACCCTCTCCACTTTTATTGACAGGGCCTAGCATGATGATGTTTTCACTGTCTGGCCCTTTCAATCAAGGTGCAGAGGCAGTTGCTGAGAGAGCTGACCCTTTCGGTTTAGTGGCAACACCCCTGTTGCTCCTGGAGGCTCATTTACATATATTAAAACATCTAAACAATGCGGGCATATATGAACATGGGACCAACACAGATGCCTTCAGCTGTCAAGTGCACATGCTACAGGTCAGCCAGTTTCATAGGTACAAATATGTTGATAGATGGCCTTTAATCTTTTTGCCCACTGGTCCTAGTCAGTCATAGTCTGGTCTGCTTTGCTTACACATTTTTGACTGCATTAAATAGGCTTAAACAAAATAAGTATCTGCAATCCTCTGTAAAATTGTAATATACAGATATGAAATTACTTGTCTTTCCTCTTGGCTGGATATGTCCAAATATGTGTTATGTGAGATGACTAGCTTTTCTAAACCAAAATTTCTTTCTTACATAAGTTTGTGTGACCACCTGTCAATTGTGATGTAAATTGCATACTCTCTAGGGGTTGGCTAGCATGGACAATGGAAGAATGGAAACTAATAAAATAGGTCAATTGTTTAGAGCATAAGGATACAAATTTTCCAGACAGACATCTTTAACATTCTCTTTATATATCTTTTTAATGTTTTCTAAAGAAGTAAATAAGGCTACTTTCACACTAGCGTTTTAAAATTCCGGTATTGAGTTCCGTCATAGGGGCTCAATACCGGAATAAAACGCTTCAGTTTTGTCCCCATTCATTGTCAATGGGGACAAAACTGAACTGAAGACAACGGAATGCTCCTGAAAGCATTCCGTTCCGTCTTCAGACCGGAGAACAAACCGCAGCATGCTGCGGTTTGCTCTCCGGTCCAGGCATCCGCACCAAGACGGATCCGGAATGACCCCCAATGCAAGTCAATGGGGGTGGATCCGTCTGGTGTGACCATAATGGTAACCGGATCCGCCCTCCATTGACTTTCAATGGAGTCCATTACGGATCCGGGTACATACAGACATACACATAAACATACACATAAACATACACACATATAGACATACAAACACACATACATACATACTTACATGCTCCCCGGCAGGTCTTCGGAGCGTCAGGACGGCTCACACAGGTCACGATTCCCCACAGCGCCCTCTGCTGGGCGCCTGGTGGAATCGTCAGATGACGATTCCACCAGGCGCCCAGCAGAGGGCGCTGTGGGGAATCGTGACCTGTGTGAGCCGTCCTGACGCTCCGAAGACCTGCCGGGGAGCATGTAAGTATGTATGTGTGTTTGTATGTCTATATGTGTGTGTATGTTTATGTGTATGTCTGTGTATGTACTGTGTGACATGTGTGGGGCCGGAGCGCGGTTCCGGCTCCACACATGTCACTGCGGCAGGCCTGATCCGGCAGCACCCTTCACCTGCCGGATCAGGCCTGCCGCCAGTGTGAAAGTAGCCTAAGTCATGAAACTGTCTAGACAAGAGAAATACAGCTAAAGCCAAGTTCTCACTTCAGTTATTAGGTCAAATATTTCCATCAGTTATTGTGAGCCAAAACCAGTAATGAAGCCTACTCAGAGATAAGGTATCATGGAAAGATCTGCACCTGTTCTAGGCTTTTGCCCTGCACTTGGTTTTCGCACCAGCTCCAAAATACCCTCCAAACTAGAGTAAGCGGTGGATAGTCTAAGTAAATCCAAGTCTAGTTATGTAATTTTTATCCTCAAACTTTTATCCTTAAACCAAGCTCATGCACATAATGGAGATGACGCAAAGAAAAGTCCCCTCAATACATTTTACTGCCAGTTTGTGGGAGCAGAGCTTCAGAATGCAAGTAAGTATTAAGATAAAAATTACATAACTGTCTCAGCATTACTTACACTATACACTGTATACTCTAGTTTTAAGGGTGTTTCAGACCTGACAAATCAGTCTGTTTTTTTAAGAGAAATCACAATGTGAACGATGTATAATGCTCTTTAATAATTTCCTCCGGTACAATTCAGTTATTACTAGTGATGATCGAGCACCCCGATATCGGGTGCTCTGGCCGAACACTAGGTGGCACTTGAGAGCTCGGCCGAGCACCCGAGTACAATGGAAGTCAATGGGAGAAGACCATGCACCCCCTGCTCTGCAGAGGGGAGGGTGTCTGGGTGATAGGGAAACGTGAGAAAATGGTGGAAACACCACTGAAATGGTTAGGGAACAGCATGGGGAGGATATCTGGATGCATCTTGGACACCAAAGTCACTGCTATTAACGATGATGTCCGACTATTACACCACTTTTACAGAATGACAAAAATACCCCCCCAAAACCCAAGATAACATCGATTTTACAGGAAATATTGTTAGGAAACATATATTTACTTGTACGTAAAGCGCAAGTAGCAGCACGCCCTCACCCCTAATGTTTTACACTGTCAGATCAGCAGCAGGCACTCGTCCCTAATGTTTTAGACGGTCAGATCAGCAGCAGACCCTCACCCCAAATGTTTTTGAGTGTCAGCAGCACTGAACGTCAACTTGTCAGGATGAGGACCAGAGTGAAGAAGTAACATAGTAACATAGTTTATAAGGCTGAAAAAAGACATGTGTACATTCAGTTCGGCCTGTTATCCTGCAAGTTGATCCAGACGAAGGCAAAAAAACCCCTGTGAGGTAGAAGCCAATATTCCTCACTTTAAAGGAAAAAATTCCTTCCCGAAGAGGAAGAGGAAGTAGTGGACGATGAAATCACTGTCCCATCATGGGAAGGAGGCAAGCTGAGAGAGGACAGCAGTACAGAGGGGGAGGGATGCACAGCCCTGCAACAGGTTGGAAGCGGCGGTGGGGTGGCAAAAGGGAGAAGGCAGGCCACACCAACAAGTGTGGATGATAAAAGAATTGTCATTTGCAACCTGTGCCGTACCAAAATGAGCAGGGGCGTGAACACTAGCAACCTGACCACCACCAGCATGATCTTCATGGCAGCAAAGCACCCTAATAGGTGGGCCAAACGCCTGGATCCACAATCGGTGTCTGCGGGGCACACTACTGCCTCCTCTTCCCTGTGTTATGTGCTAGCCAAGACGCAGGCCCAGATGCCTCCCCCCTGCACCTGGACCCTCGCGAGCACATCCACTTCAGTGTCTCAGCGAAGCATACAAATGTCCATACCCCAGGCCTTTGAACGAAAGTGCAAATACCCAGCCACCCACAAGCCATAGCACTAAATGCACACTTTACAAATTGCTTGCGCTGAAAATGTTGCTTGTCGACACTGAGGCTTTTCACAGTCTGATGGCGGCGGCTGTCCCACGTTACTCAGTACCTAGCCGTCACTATTTTTACACCAGCATGTGTCCTGAACATAACCCGTGCCCTGACCAATGCAGGTACTGGGAAGGTCCACTTAACGACTGACACATGGACAAGTGCTTCTGGCCAGGGACGCTACATTTCCCTGATGGCACACTGGGTGAACATTTTGGAGGCTGGGAGCAAGTCGTACCCTGGGATGGCACAGGTGCTACTGACACAAAGGATTGTGGGCCCTACTTCCATCAGGATTTCCGCCGCCACCTACATTAGCGGCTGCAACCCCTCCTTCTCCTCCACCACTTCCACCTAGGAATTCTCATCTTGCAGCACCAGTCAGCCATCAGTCAGTAGCTGGAAGCATTGTAGCACAGCGGTGGGGAAGCGGCAACAGGCTGTGCTAAAACTTATTTGCTTAGGTGACAAACAACACATTGCCACAGTGCTGTGGCAGGGTATAAGGGACCAGGCTGAGCTGTGGCTCTCTCCACTCAACCTACAACCAGGCGTGGTTGTGTCTGATAACGGCCGCAACTTGGTGGCGACTTCAGAGCTCAGCAAGCTCACACACATACTGTCATGCTCAGGTATGGGGGAAAACCACACAGAGTGTAGGAGGGAAAGGAGATTAGGCCTGGAAACTAAGGAAGGAAGATGGACACCTCCTAAAGGAAACCATGACTCTAATCCTGACTGACTACCAGTATGAACAGGCCACAAAGGTAGGCGAGTTCATACACAGGAACCTAAACCAACCTGACCCTATAGGACCCTGGAACTAATGACAGGAATGAGTCTACCTGTTCCTCCAACAGGAAGGACTAACAGGAGTCTCCCTCAGGCCAAACAACTGCTTCAACCTAGTGGTTCAGCGGTTTCTCAAAAACTACACTTTTTTGCCTGAGCTGCTGGGGAAGGTGCCCATTTCCGAAAGTCACCTACAGCTTCCGCCAGTCTGGCAATGCTGCAGCAGCGCTTACACTTGCCAGCTCACTGACTGCTGTGCGATCTGAGCATGTGCTGGAACCCTACCTGCTCTCAATAAAGACAAACAGTGCTGCATGTAGAAAAGGTTCTGATAAGCGGCCTAGTGTCACAACTAGCAGGGAAAAGTTTTGTAAAATGGTAAAGGACTACTTAGCTGACAATGTCAATTTCCTCAGCGATCCCTCTGTGCCTTATAAATATTGGGTGTCTAAGCCGGACACATGGCACGAACTGGCGTTCTACGCCTTTGAGTTGCTGGCCTGCCCTGCCGCCAGCGTTTTTTTGGAGCGGTTATTTAGTGCTGCTGGGGGCATAATAACTGCTAAGCGCATTCGCCTGTCAACTGAAAATGTTGACAGGTTGACGCTAATCAAAATGAACAAGGCCTGGATTGCCCCTGACTTGGCTACCCCACCAGAGGAAAGCAGCTGAACATAAAGGAACTTTAAATGTGGATTTTAAGGTGTATTGAATACACTGTATTTCCATGAAACCCTTCCTCTTCTCATCCTTTTCTTCCAGCATATCAAACTGCTTATTAGGCTGCCTTCGCCTTTAAATATTTAAGAGGTTCACCAGCAGGCCCTCACCCCTAAATTTTTAACCTCACTCTGGTCCTCCTGAAATGTTGACGGCCTAAATTAACGGTAGAAAATATACCAATGGATGTCAGGTATATAGACTTTTGAAAGGTTCTAATACACACGCTGTGCACGTACTGGTAGTGTCAGGGCACACTTGCATTCTTTTTGCCCAAAAAAGAAAAAAAATGTAGCCAGATGTAACAATAGACTTTTGTGTCTTTTGAACAGGAACACTAGCCCTACCAAGCCAAATCCTATCCTTACAGTATAGGTCCCTCCTTGCACAAGTTATACTGCAGACACAAATGAGGAACTACGGCCTAAATTAACGGTAGAAAATATACCAACGGATGTCAGGTATATAGACTTTTGAAAGGTTCTAATACACACGCTGTGCACGTACTGGTAGTGTCAGGGCACACTTGCATTCTTTTTGCCCAAAAAAAGAAAAAAAATGCAGTCAGATGTAACAATAGACTTTTGTGTCTTTTTAACAGGAACACTAGCCCTACCAAGCCAAATCCTATCCTTACAGTATAGGTCCCTCCTTGCACAAGTTATACTGCAGATGCAAATGAGGAACTGTGGCCTAAATTAACGGTAGAAAATATACCAACGGATGTCAGTTATATAGACTTTTGAAAGGTTCTAATACACACGTTGTGCACGTACTGGTAGTGTCAGGGCACACTTGCGTTCTTTTTGCCCCAAAAGAAAAAAAATGCAGGCAGATATAACAATGGACTTTTGTGACTTTGGAACAGAAACACTAGCCCTACCTAGCCAAATCCTATCCCTACAGTATAATTCCCTCCTTACGGAAATGTTATACAGCAGACGCAGCTGAGGAACTGCGGCCTTAATTAACGGTAGAAAAAATAGCAACGGATGTCAGGTATATAGACAACAGAACGGTTCTAATGCACACGCTGTGCATGTGGTATTAGCGTCAGGCACACTTGTGTTCTTTTTGCACCAAAATAAAAAAAAAATGCAGCCAGATATAACAATGGACTGTTGTGACTTTTGAACAGAAATACTAGCCCTACCTAGCCAAATCCTATCCCTACACAAGTCCCTCCTTGCGCAAATGTTATAAAGCAAGACGCCAAAGAGGTACTGCAGGCTTAACAGCAGAAATATTAGCAAAGAATGTCAAGTATATAGTATACAGAGAGTATTATATAGCATGCAGCAGCTGCACAGGTGGCGTTAATGGCAGGCCACCCAGCGCTATTTTTAACACCCCCAAAATAAAATAAAATGTTTGCCAGCAAGATATAATAGCCCTTAAAAGGGCTTTTGGGTCTTTGAAACAGAAATTCTATCCCTGCCTAGCGTTCTTCTGTCCCTACTCTGTCTGTCCCTGCTTGCAGCAGCTCTCCCTGCTCGGTATGATCCGGTCACATGTCACCGGGTGCTTTATAGCACCCTATGATGCGTTTCTGGCCAGCCAATCACTGTAATGCCAGTAGCTAACATGGCTACTGGCATTACAGTGAATGCCAGCACCTTCCCGCACGCTAATTGGCTAATTAGCGTGCGGGGAGGAGACTCGAGCATGTTGCTCGAGCACATGCGGTGTTCGCGGTCACAAGCGCTGCCATGTTTGGTCGAATAGTGTATTCGGCCGAATATGTTCGCTTATCACTATTGCAGATTATAAACATAATATTCATCAAAGCACATACTGTAAGCAAACTCAAAAGCCTCATTGTGACACCAAAATGAACTTTGACCATACCACTGGGATACCAAAACAAGTTGTGGTCAGAACCAGTGGTGCCCTTCAACAAATTGTATGCATACATTGATTTGGTATTGATACCAACAAAAGTTCAATAGCAGAAGTTACAGTGAAATGAACAGAATTAAATTCTTCTGGTCTCTAAAGAGCAATATCCCTACCTCAGAACTCAGCTTCCTTGCAATTGATTTTCTTGATCTGGATGATTCTATTGGCAAATATAACAATCTTTTTTTAATCTTTTTACCATTTGGTCTGAAATAAGGGACTAATCTGGATGAAAGCCAGTTGAAATTAATGAAGTTTATAAATGTTGCTAGTAATCATATTTCTGCTTTTTAATTTGTATTCTTTTGTATATTGTCTGAAGATTTTCTTTCATGCAAGGACATTTAGATAAGCATACTGCCCTCTGAGAAAAGGTGAACACTACTGGGACAGGTTCAAAGTGTAATAACTAGTGTTTAGCGAACATGTTTGGCCGAATATAGTATTCGGCCGAACATGGCGGCGCTCGGGTCCACGCGGTGTTCATCTGAACACCGCGTGTGCTCGAGCGCCATACTCAAGTCCCCTCCCTGCACGCTAATTAGCCAATTAGCGTGCGGGAAGGTACTAGCATTCACTGTAATGCCAGTAGCCATGTTAGCTGCTGGCATTACAGTGATTGGCTGGCCGGGAACAACGCGTCATTGGGTGCTATAAAGCACCCGGTGACATGTGACCGGATCATACCGAGCCAGGGAGAGCTGCTGCAAGCAGGGACAGTTAGAGTGGGGACAGAAGAATGCTAGGTAGGGATAGAATTTGCTCAGAAAAGACCCAAAAGCCCTTTTAAGGGCTATTATATCTTGCTGGCAAACATTTTTTTGGGGGTTGTTAAAAATAGCGCTAGGTGGCCTGTCATTAACGCCACCTGTGCAACTTCTGCATGCTGTATAATACTCTCTATATACTAAATACCTGACATCCTTTGCTATTATTTCTGCTGTTAAGCCCGCAGTACTTCTTTTGCGTCTTGCTGTATAACATTTGCGCAAGGAGGGACTTATAGTGTAGGGATAGGATTTGGCTAGGTAGGGCTAGCGTTTCTGTTCAAAAGACACAAAAGTCCATTGTTAAATCTGGCTGCATTTTTTTTCTTTTGGGGCAAAAAGAACGGAAGTATGCCTGACACTACCACTATGTGCACAGCATGTGTATTAGAACCTTTCAAAAGTATATATACCTGACATCCGTTGGTATTTTTTCTACCATTAATTTAGGCCACAGTTCCTCATTTGCGTCTGCAGTATAACTTGCGCAAGGAGGGACTTATAGTGTAGGGATAGGATTTGGTTAGGCAGGGCTAGTAGTTTTGTCCAAAAGACACAAAAGTCCATAGATAAATCTAGCTGCATTTTTTTTCTTTTTGGGCAAAAAGAACGGAAGTGTGCTTGACACTACCACTACGTGCACAGCGTGTGTATTTGAACCTTTAAAAAGTCTATATACATGACATTCGTTGGTATTTTTTCTAGTGTTAATTAAGGCCGAAGTACCTCTTTTGCGTCTGCAGTATAACTTGTGCAAGGAGGGACCTATACTGTAGGGATAGGATTTGGCTAGGTAGGGCTAGTGTTTCTGTTCAAAAGACGCAAAAGTCCATTGTTATATCTGGCTGCATTTTTTTTTCTTTTGGGGCAAAAAGAACGCAAGTGTGCCCTGACAGTACCAGTACGTGCACAGCGTGTGTATTAGAACCTTTCAAAAGTCTATATGCCTGACATCCGTTGGTATATTTTCTAGCGTTAATTTAGGCAACACATGCAGCACAGGTATGTGTTATTATCTGCGCTGTGACTGCTGCATAACGTTTGCTCATTCTGTGAAATTTTTCTGCTCATACATTTAAAAAAATCTGTGCAACTGTACTTTTGACAAACTTGCATACATACCATTTAGTATGCGCAAGGCGAGCAGTAAGGGACAGGGAAGTGGGCGTGCTGCTGATGTTGCACGGTGGGTGCGGTGAAACAGTGTCTGCTGGCAGAGCACAAGAAACAAAGTCATCCAAAACTCCTAGCTTCATGTCTCAGTTTGGAGGGTGGCGCAAGACAGGTTCTTGCTAGGTCAACATGTCAGGAGGAAGACCAGAATTAGGTTAATTTTTTAGGTTAAAAAATTAGGGGTGAGGGCCTGCTGGTGAACCTCTTAAATATTTAAAGGTAAGGGCAGCCTAATAAGCAGTTTGATATGATGGAGGAAGAGGAAGGGGTTCATGGAAATACAGTGTATTCAATACACCTTAAAAGCCACATTTAAAGTTCCTTTATGTTCAGCCGCTTTCCTCTGGTGGGGTAGCGAAGTCAGGGGCAATCCAGGCCTTGTTCATTTTGATTAGCGTCAGCATTTTCAGTTGACAGGCGGATGCGCTTAGCAGTTATTATGCCCCCAGCAGCACTAAATAACCGCTCCGAAAAAATGCTGGCGGCAGGGCAGGCCAGCACCTCCAAGGCATAGAGCGCCAGTTCGTGCCACATGTCCAGCTTAGACACCCAATAATTATAAGGCACAGAGGGATCGCTCAGGACTAGAGATGAGCGAACATGCTCGTCCGAGCTTGGTACTCGTTCGAGCATTAGGGTACTCGTAACTGCGCGATGCTCGGACGAGTATCTCACCATGCTCGAGGAAATGGCAACTTCCGCATCGTGCTTTTTTGGCGCCTAAAAACACAGCCAATCACAAGCCAGGAGACTCTGCGTACCACCCAGCATCACTTGGGGCCCTTACATGTCGATAGCAGGGGTTGGCTGGCCTGATCAGGTGATCCTGGAATATACTACCGACTGGCCGCGGTGCTCGTCTCAGATGCCATCTGGATATCGTTAGGGATAGAGCTGCTGCCTTTCAGGGACAGTGTTAGGGCCTGAATTTAGTTCTCAGTTAGGCAGGGATCACCCACAAAGAACCCAACAGCCCTTCTAAGGGCTAGAAGACATTTTATTTATTTATTTTTTGTCACTTGGCTGGCTGGCACTAGTAGTGCAGCTATCGCCATATCTAACCGTTTTTTTTTTTTTGTTCTATCTCAGTGATACAAATCCATTGCACACAGCACTGTGGAACCATTCTGTGTGTAACAGTTCAGCACTGACTCACTCCAATCCATATATACTGTCCAGGTGACACTTTCTGTACGTCACACAATACAACCAAGTCATTTGCTACCAATATCATCTACCGCTTGATCCAGAAAATTCTCTGTGTGACATTTGTCTGGGTCACAGACTAAATAGCCACCGTTAACAGGGTGTCAGTCAGTTTCTACCATAGTTCTTGCACGTCACGTTCCCAAAAAACAAAAATATAAAAAAAAAAAATTATTATTTCAGTTGTTTTTAGCTCAGTGATACAAATCCATTTTACTCAGCTGCGTGTAAACCTTTCTGTGTGTCACAGTTCAACACATTCGCTCCACATCCATATATACTGTCCAGGTGACATCTTTCTGTACGTCACACATACAACCAAGTCATTTGGTATCAATATCATCTACCGGCTTGATCCAGAAAATTCTCTGTGTGACATTTGTCTGGGTCACAGACTAAAATAGCCACCGTTAACAGGGTGTCAGTCAGTTCTACCATATTTCCTGCACGGTCACGTTCCCAAAAAAACAAAATATAAAAAAAAAAATTTATTATTTCAGTTGTTTTAGCTCAGTGATACAACATCCATTTTACTCAGGCTGCGTGTAACCTTTGCTGTGTGACGCAGTTCAGCATACTCACTCCAAACGGTATATACTGTCCAGGTGACACTGTCTGTATGTCACACAATACAACCAAGTCATTTGCTACCAATATCATCTACGCTTGATCCAGAAAAATTCTCTGTGTGACATTTGTCTTGGGTCACAGACTAAATAGCCCACCGTTAACAGGGTGTCAGTCAGTTCTAACCATATTTCCTGCACGTCACGTACCAAAAAAAACAAAATATAAAAAAAAAAAAGATTATTATTTCAGTTGTTTTAGCTCATGATACAAATCCATTTTACTCAGCTGCGTGTAACCTTTCTGTGTGACGCAGTTCAGCATACTCACTCCAAAAGGTTATATACTGTCCAGGTGACACTGTCTGTAATGTCAACAACCAATACAACCAAATCAATTTGCTACTCAATATCATCCTACCGCTTGATCCAGAAATTCTCTGTTCGACATTTGTCTGGGTGCACAGACTAAATAGCCACCGTTAACAGGGTGTCAGTCAGTTCTACCATATTTTCCTCACGTCACGTTCCCAAAAAAAAAAAAAATTTATAAAAAAAAAAAATTTATTTTGTTTTAGCTTGTTTTAGCTCAGGTGTGTAACCATTCTGCACACAGCAGTGGACCATTCTGTGTGTGTTCAGTAAACGACTCCATTATATACTGTCAGGTGACACTTTCTGTACGCACACAATACAACCAAGTCATTTGCTAGAATATCTCCTTGTGTCCAGAAATTTCTTTGTCTGTCTTGTCACAGACTAAATAGCCCCGTTAACAGTGTCAGTCAGTTCTACCATATTTCCTGCACGTCACGTTCCCAAAAAAACAAAATATAAAAAAAAAAAAAAAAAATTATTAGTTCAGTTGTTTTAGCTCAGTGATACAAATCCATTTTACTCAGCTGCTGTACTTTCTGTGTGTCACGTTCAGCACATTCGCTCCATCCTATATACTGTCCGAGCTGACACTTTTCTGCGTCACTTAATTCTACCAGACTGAACAAGTTTGTGGGTTTCAGTACACCAGGCCCGTTTTAATTTTTTTTTTATATAATACACTTATATACAAACAATGATGAACCCCACAGGGCTAAGGGGTCGAGGACGAGGGCGTGGGCGTGGGCATTAAATTACTGCAGTGGGCAGAGGCCGTGGTCCTGGTCAGGGTGAGACAGTACCTGCTAATGAGGGAGCTGTGGACGCCGCAAGGAGTACCCTCCCTGCTATCAATGTCTCAAACTTACAGGAACACGTGTAGAGGACTGTTGAAACCACAACAGTGCGAAAAGCTGATCTCG
>ONZH01000982.1:0-26043 GCA_900303285.1 Rhinella marina
GTATATTTCAAGGACACAGCCGTGTACTAAGTGATCAGACGGTGTGTATGAAACACCAGGTTTGAGAAATTACTTTGCAAGAGGAACGCACAGTACAGTTGCCAATTGAAAGGCCTATATATTGTATATTTCAAGGTACACAGCCGTGTACTAAGTGATCAGACGGTGTGTATGAACACCAGGTTTGAGAAATTACTTTGCAAGAGAACGCACAGTACAGTTGCCAATTGAAAGGCCTATATATTGTATATTTCAAGGTACACAGCCGTGTACTAAGTGATCAGACGGTGTGTATGAACACCAGGTTTGAGAAATTACTTTGCAAGAGAACGCACAGTACAGTTGCCAATTGAAAGGCCTATATATTTTATATTTCAAGGTACACAGCAGTAGTGCCAAATATAGTTTGGTATGTAGCAGAGCAACCTAATACACCACTAATGCCTCTCTCTGTCCCTACTCCAGCAGCTATCCCTGAATACGGCAGCCGTTCTCTGTAAAGTGTATCTTGTAGTAAAGCTATCACTGTACTGCACTATAGTAGCCCTGATAAGGGCTTTTAATCACGCTCCTGCCTGTCCAACAGCTAAAACCTGTCTCTCCCTTCTCCAGCCTCTGTCCCTGACTAAGTTCACGCAGCATATGCGAACGAGCAGGAAGAGCTGAGTTTTTAATATTCGAGGTCACATGGTTTTTCCAGCCAATGCATGTAGACGCCGTTTTCGCGCTGCCAGCGTGCTCAGCGTGCCTGTCATACCCCCCCTGCATGGTGATTGGTGGAAAAAGAGCGCCAAGGAAGGTGGGAGGGGAAACGAATTCTAAGTGCGCCATCGCCGTTATACTTGAAAGAAATCGAGCACGCCGAATATCGTAGTATTCGATCGAATACCAGCTCGATCGAACACTACTCGCTCATCTCTACTTATTACAAAAGATAAGACAGGCAATAGATATCAGGGGACTCATGATATATAAAATAAAATATGGACATAAGGCAAGCTGCATACGCAGATGACTTATTGCTGTTGATATCCAATCCCAAATCAGCATTCCCAGCTATCTTGCAGATATTTGAATCCTTCGGGTATATCTCTAATCATAAAATAAACCCCACAATATCACAAGCACTTGGAATAAATATATCCCAGCCAACTATAGAAGACTTAAAAAAGAACTTCCCTTTCACCTGGACTTCTCAATCTATTAAATACCTAGGGATTAACATCACCGCAGACCCAAAACATCTATATACTCATAATTATCAGCCATTAATAAAAAAGATACCTGAAACATTAAATTCTTGGTCACCTACTTTCATCTCATGGCTTGGCCGTAAGAATATATATAACTCTCTAATCATACCAAAGATTACATATTTATTACAAGTCCTCCCAATACGATTATCCAACAGATTCTTTACCCAAATGGGTAGAATCTGCTCTTCGTACATATGGGGTGGGAAGAAACCCAGGATCTCACACAAACTGTTGGAGCTTTACCGGTGGAGGAATTGGTTTCCCTTCCATAGCTAGGTTCTATAAAGCAGTACACTTAATGAGGGTGACTAAATGGATAAGGAGGGCCCCTCATAAACAATGGGTAGAGTTAGAAGAACACCTTGCGTTGTGTCCATTAAGGAAGCTAGTGTTTGGAGATATTAAACATATGCCTAAGCACATATTAGATGGCACTTTATTGAACGTCACTCTTCAAGTATTGAAAGATGAGAAAATCTACAAACTGTGCTCGGAATACCCGTCTCCTTTAATAGAAATTAGGGATTGTTTTAATCCGGAAGATCCGAATCATCAGTCCTTGCCCTCTCAGATACTACAGTGCAACAAAAAAGTTGAAATACTATTAAATGAGGGAGGGGTGCTTCTGAACCACTCAGAAATGGGTAATAAATTACAAATTTCCAATCTGCACGTGCTGCAATATGAAAACATCAAATCAGCAATTAAAAAGGTTGTATTAGCTAAGAGAACTTCATTGGATCTCACGTGGTTCGAACAGCTTTTGAACCAGAGTAAACCACCTACCAAACTAATATCTAAAATAAGTAAGAACTTGTTGGAGGCAGTATGTCCTAGTTCACTTTACTTTATTAAGGAATGGGAGAGAGATTTGGGTCAACAATTCAGTGATAAGGATTTAAAGAACATACTACATGCACCTACGCAGACGTCTAGATTTATAACCATTCAAGAAAATGCTTATAAAATGCTCTCTAGGTGGTATCTTACCCCTGAGAAATTGCGGAAAATGTATACAACTACGTCTGATGGGTGCTGGAGATGTTTATCCCACACAGGGAATTTTATGCGCATTAGAGATGAGCGAATCATTCAAAAAATTATTCGCCGAACATTCGCCGAACTTTTCCTAAAATTCGTATATTCGCCGAATAGATTCATTGTATTTGCGTACAAAATATACGTTATTATGTGCTATTAGTGAACATTCACTCACTAATAACGAACGTTCATTTACAAAATGTACGCATCTTCTTAGAAGACGTACGTATGTGCGTACAAATAGCTTACGAATCTCAGCGTACTATTGTCTAAGCGCTTACGTAATACGCAGGCACGTACGAGGAGAGGCCGCGGCGTGCACTCCTCAGAGGCAGAGCGAATATTCGAGACATATATATGGTAAAGTGCAAATACATTATTATAGGTATAATATAAAAATTTTAAATATCACCTACCAAGTATGCTCACGGACACGTTTAAGTCTCTTTTCTTGTGACGCTTGTCATAGAACTGGAGCAGAGTCCCAAACTCAGTCGCAATTTGTAATCCACATAGGTAAAATTGTAATCCAAATGGGTAAAAAAAAAGCAGCAAAGGTTCCTTAAAAAACCCTCTTTCAAGGGGCTCCCCAAATAACCTGAAAAGGGGGAAAAAGGGATGAGGCACACGAATGCGCAACTTAATTTCCTGAGTTGCCTTGTCATCCTCCCACGCTGGAGAAAGGGGCAGAACTACCAGGGAGGAGTCTGCATCGTTGAATTGAATTCGTACGCAACAGCGTATAGAGTAACTACCAGGGAAAGGTTTGCATCGCTGAATCGAATTTGCACGCGACAGTGTATAGAGTAACTAAATTATACGTAGAATAGCGTATAATTTATAGGACACACTACGTAGCGAATGCGTACAAAACCGAAGCGAATCACCTAATATTCGGATTCGCTTTGCAGCTGAAAAATCCCAAGATTCGATACGAATCTACGAAGCAGCGAATAGATTCGCTCATCTCTAGTGGTCATGTCCCAAAATAGATGCCTTCTGTGAGCAACAATGTTTTTCCACAGTCACCCTCCACAGCCCTGCTTTAATGTCTGATGATATTACCTTAGAAGCTAGGAACCTAATTAGACCCTTGTTGGCATGTGCACGGCTGCTTATTGCAAAAAATTGGAAATCTGAGGATGCCCCTTCCATCACACAATGGCTACATAAGGTACATGAAGTGGCCAGGTTGGAGGAGCTATCCCATTGGGAACTCCGTAACCACCCAAAATATGTTAGGACTTGGCAGCCTTGGTTGAAGACGAGATTACTTAAACAATGATCTTCCCACAAATCTCAATATGGGTGATATACACCCCTTCTGCGGACTAAGTTAATATGTCATTACCAGATAGTCACACCCACATACACATCAGAAACGATATATGACTTGAAATAAGCGGCTGGTTGGCAATATTTTCAGAACTATTTCAAAGCTTTTTCAGACATATACACTACTTCAGAACTATTTGAGAGTATTTAAGATTACTTAAGAAATATGTTAATCTAGCAACTAGGGATGAGCGAACCGAACCGTAACGAACCAGATTCATTACGAACTTTGCCAAAAGTTCGGTTCGTCACCGAATCGAACTTTGAGAAAGTTTGTAACGAATCTGGTTAAAATTACAACAACGACGCAAAACTGTCCTTTTTTCACAGAATAGACCAGGATACAAGGGATTATTACTCCTATAATCCCTTGTATCCTGGTTTTCTGTGAAAATCAAGATGTGTGACGTCACCCCACAGCCAAAAAAAGTAAAAAAAAAAAAGTTTAAAAAAGTTATTAAAAAAGTTTAAAAAAACTGAGGTTCCATAGTCCAATCCGTTGATTCACCTTGGCCAAGCGTTCCTCCCAAGACTTGAGGGCTGCGCCTTCCTTCCCGAACCAGACTCCGAGGATCTTGATGAAGTCTGGTTTCACGGTAAAGGGGAAGGGGGCAGAAGAAGCCAGTTGCCAGTCCCCGAAGAGCATAGCTTCCGACTTCCCGCAGTTGACTTTGGCCCCTGAAGCTTGTCCGAACTCCTCGCAGGTCTGGACGAGTGCAGTCACCGAACGCCGGTCAGCGCAGAAGACGGTCACGTCGTCCATGTACAGCGAGCACTTGACCTCGAAGTATCCTATTGCGGTGATCTTTCTGATCTCTCCATTCTGCAGGATAGACTCCGCAAAGAGTTCTATAACACAAACAAAAAGGAGAGGTGATAGAGGGCAGCCTTGTCTGACCCCGGAGGAAACCGGAAAGGGGTCAGTCTTCCAGCCGTTAACCAACACCGTGCTGCAAATAAAAAGGTACAACAGGTTAACAAACAGAACCTCTCACCTTTGGGGCACCTTCTGCCAGGGAACTCTTGGCAAACCTTGATCTGCCCTTGGAGTCTCTACCACTTTTTAGTGATGAGGAGGAGGAAGTCCACTAAAGTCAGCGGGTGGAACGTACTGAGACTCCAGAGGAGGTGTTGGCTGTAAGCTCCTGTCCCGTGACCGAGAGTACACGCTACACGTTGCTGCTCTGCTGGGTGCCGTCAACCCCGTTTAGCCGCAACAAAAAAAGTTAAAAAAAAGCCAAAAAAAAAGTTTAAAAAAAGGTATAAAAAAGTTTAAAAATAAAAAATAAAAAGTTAAAAAAAGTTAAAAAGTTAAAAAGTCCATATTAGGAAAGGCTCTGGCTGTTTCAGTCATCCCTCTGGTTTCATGTCTCTCCTGGCTAGAAGCTTTAGCTGACAAAGTGAGGTCACCATCCTGTAAGGTTTTCTCCGCTGTCACATCCAATTGGGTATCCTTGTGGACTCCCAGCCTTTCAGGGATTTCATGGCGTGTGCGCACCCCAGATGGCGAGTCCCCAGCCGCCACTACATCTCTGGCAAAGCTGTCCCATCACTGCACAGTAATGTTCAGAAAAAGGTTGGCGACTCATTGGGACTCTCGGTGTCCAAGACCGTGCACCTGAGTGCTGATGTCTGGTCCTCTAATTATGGGCAAGGGCAGTACATGTCTGTTACTGCCCATTGAGTCAACATCCTCCCAGAAGACCATCAGGAAGTTGGCCCATTCTTGCCACTGTCACCTCCACGGTGCTTTAGGGGGCCAGCAGCGGGAAGCACAAGTTCTGCCTCCACCACCTTGCAACCATTCGTCGGTTTGACTGCAGTCCAACCTGCCCCGGTGTCTTACCACCGATGTCAGGCCCGGCGCTCTCAGGCTGTCCTTCTGGGTCCAAAAGAATACTGTCCAAAACATACTGGGTGCAATCAAGAGCTGCTGAAGCTGCCTCTTCAACTTGCCTCTTCTCAACAATACTGGCCTGGGTGCAATCAAGTGCTGCCTCCTCCTCCTCCTCAACTTGTCTCTTCTCAACCATACTGACCTGGGTGCAATCAAGTGCTGACTCCTCCTCCTCCGTCAATTGTCTGTTCTCAACCATACTGGGTTCAATACAGTACTATTACTGCTGCTGGTTCCACTGTCAAATGTCTGTTTTCCACCCTACTGGGTCCAAGGCAATGCTGCCGGCAATGCTGCTCCAGCGGACATCTTCAATGCTGTCAAATGTTGTCGACCTGGCTGAGGTTTTTACTATTTTTGCACTTTGATCTTTTCCACTTTTTTCATTGTAATAGCAACTGCAACTAAACGAAACTATACCCTATCAGACTCCCACTATTGTAGCTGCAATTAATCAGCCGTTATAGCAAGGTTCGTTTTAGGTTTGGTTCGTACGAATCCGAATTTCACGAAAGTTCGCCGAATCGAACCGAACTGAACTTTTCAAAAGTTCGCTCATCCCTACTAGCAACATATCCTAGGTGCGTCCTTTGGGTTTTCTCTCCCAAGAGGATAATCCTTAAAACTTGCTGGAATCACCACTGCACTCACAGAGTACCATCCTTTCTTTACCCCTTTTCTCCCTTTCCCCATCTTTCCTACTCCCAGTTATACCCTATCTTTCCCCCTTTCCCTCCCTGCTTCATTTCCCAATTGTTTATTATATGTAAATTGGTATTATTTGAATACTGACAAACAGCGCGTATACCGTCTTATGTAATAAGGAACTTCCTTGTATTAGCACAACTCCTTATATCAGATTACTGCTTTACGGTCAGTTATGTATTCAAGTTGAGTTCTTTTCAACTGTTGTATTATCTATTTGTATACCTTAATAAAAAGAATTTTAAAAGAAAAAAATAAATAAATACATTCCTCCTGTGATTCCTACATCAAAATCCGCTGATCCAGTTTTTGTCCAAGGAGAACTGGACTACGCGGTACAGAAAAATGTTGATTTCCAGAGAGTTCAGGGCTCTCGCAGTACTTTATCCATCGGAAGGCATATGTTTCTGAGGAGAGAACATTTGTTTCTATCAGAATCAGCTCCTTATGTTGACGGTCCAGTGGTTCCTCCTAGGAGGAGGGTAATGTAAGAAAATAAACAGTCCCAGCTCTAGCTGCGTGATCCTCAGCCTCAACAAAGCCATGCCAGGAGAGACACTGCTGAGCCATGTTACCTGGTAACGCAACAGCATCCTGAGCAACAGGGTGCAGTGCTCTGTTTATCTCTGCATCGATTGTGCTGGGAGAGATTAGCAGCAGGTTGATTGCTCTGCTGCTCTATTGCTTTGTATAAGTGTTTCTGACTAATGGAGCGCTAAGTCATAGACCCATCAGGTTCTGATCCAGGGACTCGGTGCTCTATTTAAATCCCTTCCTGGCCATACACCAGTGCCAGTGATATTCTCTGACTCACTAGCTGTGTTCTTGGTTCCTTGTTCCTGGGCTTATCTTCTGACCACTATCTGTCTTTCATTTGGTACTGCATAGCTTGTCTGTTTCTGACCCATATACATACAACTTTGGTATTGTGTTATTCTGTCTTGTTTGTCCATTTCTGCACTTGTACTTCAAGTGGGTAGGGAAAGTGGGCTGGGTTCTAGCCTTAGGATTCACTGTCCTTGTCCGTCCTTACCTACCATTGTGGTTCATACCAGATACTGAAAACTGAAATTAACTGTAAAGGGTTAATTATTTAAACATTGTCATGTGATGTTAAAGTCCTATTCTATTATTTATAGTCCTATTTTCTATGCACTATATATTCCAAATGGTTATCTATGGGCAACAAATACTAGGATGGGCCTGCCTCCCCTGGCTAGTAGAGTGGAGGGAATGTCTAGTCATCATAGCTAGAGGCAAAATGTGCATGTGTGAGCTCCTGAAATGTTGGCTTAAAGAAAAGCCTGATCCAGGGATTCTTCATCCCTGTTACGTAAAGCTGCCAGAGAACAACTTAACTAAGAGAATACCCCTGAGGGAAAGAGAATGGACATTCATAGAAGGATTAGAATGACATTTCAAGGTGGTGCCTGAAAAGTTAGTAAGGCACTGGATGTTTATGGCAATAAGACTTTACTGCTTGTGGAAAGAGTATGTTGTTTTGGGAGCCCACCATACTTTGAGATGGAGTGGCCATCTGGATCTGCAGCCTGGGAATTGCAGAAATAGTTAATGTGCATGGATGCACATCTGTTGGTATTTAGAAGGTTTTGAAAGTGTACTTAGAGTGAGACTCGGAGTATTACTGACTTCATTACTGCTGACTATACATAGCTATACAGCTGTAATTTACCTTGGAATTGTGCCTATTGCTGTTCTGTGTACCGCAACTCCTATCATGTATTCAGAAAAGAAAGATACAGTACTTTTTTTTATTCCAATAAAATGGGCCTGGTAATTGAATCCATCATCCATCATTCGGTCCCCAAATCTACCATTGTGCCTTAAACCCATTTACCTAACATTGATTGCCCCCACCTAACTCCAGGGAGGAGCCCGTAAGGGTCCAGGGTATGCACAGAGGTAAGAAAGACTACACCATTCATGCATTGCATGGTCCAGGGAGCGTTGGAGTAAGGACAGTGCTACAACTACCACTAATCTCCTTCTTCCAAAGCAAGGGTTCACATATTTTTGCATCTCACAGGCATGTTATTGGATTGGAAATGACTAATTCTAATATTTTTGACTCATGAGATTGATTAGGTTATCTTTATCTTCTTTTATGACTTGTGAAAATGTGATGTAGTTTTAGGTCAAATGTACACAGAAATATACACAATTCTGAAGGGTTCATAAAGTTTCAAGCACCACTGTAGGTCATAATATACTGTATAAAACTGTGAAAACTCCTTTAAGTTAACTGCTGTTTTGCACTACACTATTGCAGTAGCACACCTAGGCTATATTTACATTTTAGCATGTTCTTCATTCACTTAACCCTTTCAGTACCCAGCCACTTTTCACCTTAAATCCCAGGCCGATTTTTGCAAATCTGACATGCATCATATTTATTTATGTGGTAACAACTTTAGAACGCTTTTACTTATCCAGGCCACTCTAAGATTGTTTTCTCGTCACATATTGTGCTTCACGACAGTAGTAAATTTGTGGCAAAATATTTTATTTTTATTTATTAAAAAAAATACCAAATTTAGCAAAAAAATTGGAAAAATTAGCAAATTTCAAAATTTCAATTTCTCTACTTTCAAAATACATAGTAATACCTCCAAAAATAGTTATTATTTTACATTCCTCATATGTATACAGTCATGGCCAAAAGTTTTGAGAATGATACAAATATTAATTTTTACAAAGTCTACTGCTTCAGTTTTTATAATGGCAATTTGCATATACTCCAGAATGTTATAAAGAGTGATCAGCTTAACAGCAATTACTTGCAAAGTCAATATTTGCCTAGAAAATGAACTTTATCCCCCAAAACACATTTCAACATAATTGCAGCCCTGCCTTAAAAGGACCAGCTAACATCGTTTCAGTGATTGCTCCATTAACACAGGTGTGGGTGTTGATGAGGACAGGGCTGGAGATCAATCTGTCATGATTAAGTAAGAATGACACCACTGGACACTTTAAAAGGAGGCTGGTGCTTGGCATCATTGTTTCTCTTCTGTTAACCATGGTTATCTCTAAAGAAACACGTGCAGTCATCATTGCACTGCACAAAAATGGCCTAACAGGGAAGAGTATCGCAGCTAGAAAGATTGTACCTCAGTCAACAATCTATCGCATCATCAAGAACTTCAAGGAGAGAGGTTCCATTGTTGCCAAAAAAGCTCCAGGGCGCCCAAGAAAGACCAGCAAGCGCCAGGACCATCTCTTAAAAGTGTTTCAACTGCGGGATCGGGCTACCAGCAGTGCAGAGCTTGCTCAGGAATGGCAGCAGGCAGGTGTGAGTGCATCTGCACGCACTGTGAGGCAGAGACTCTTGGAGCAAGGCCTGGTCTCAAGGAGGGCAGCAAAGAAGCCACTTCTCTCCAGAAAAAACATCAGGGACAGACTGATATTCTGCAAAAGGTACAGGGAGTGGACTGCTGAGAACTGGGGTAAAGTCATTTTCTCTGATGAATCCCCTTTTCGATTGTTTGGGACATCTGGAAAACAGCTTATTCGGAGAAGACGAGGTGAGCGCTACCACCAGTCTTGTCTCATGCCAACTGTAAAGCATCCTGAAACCATTCATGTGTGGGGTTGCTTCTCAGCCAAGGGAATCGGCTCTCTCACAGTCTTGCCTAAAAACACAGCCATGAATAAAGAATGGTACCAGAATGTCCTCCGAGAGCAACTTCTCCCAACCGTCCAAGAGCAGTTTGGCGATCAACAATGCCTTTTCCAGCATGATGGAGCACCTTGACATAAAGCAAAGGTGATAACTAAATGGCTCAGGGAACAAAACATAGAGATTTTGGGTCCATGGCCTGGAAACTCCCCAGATCTTAATCCCATTGAGAACTTGTGGTCAATCATCAAGAGACGGGTGGACAAACAAAAACCTACAAATTCTGACAAAATGCAAGCATTGATTGTGCAAGAATGGACTGCTATCAGTCAGGATTTGGTCCAAAAGTTGATTGAGAGCATGCCAGGGAGAATTGCAGAGGTCCTGAAGAAGAAGGGTCAACACTGCAAATATTGACTTGCTGCATTAACTCATTCTAACTGTCAATATAAGCTTTTGTTACTCATAATATGATTGCAATTATATTTCTGTATGTGATAAAAACATCTGACAAACACACATAAAAACCAGAGGGCAGCAGATCATGTGAAAATATAATATTTGTGTCATTCTCAAAACTTTTGGCCATGGCTGTACTTTATGTTGGCATCATTTTATAAATGTAATTTTACTTTTTTTTGGACTTGAGAAACCTTAGAAGTTTAGAAGCCATTTTTCAAATTTTCAACAAAATTTCCAAAACCATTTTTTTGAGCACCAATTCAATTATAAAGTGATTTTGGGAGGCTTACCTAATGGAAATCACTAATAAATTATCCCATTTTAGAAACTACTCCCCTCAAATTATGAAAAACTGATGTTACAAACTTTATTAACCTTTGAGGTGTTCCACAAGAATTAAAGGAAAATGGAGATGAAATTTCAAAATGTAAATTTTTTGGTAGATTATTCACGTTAATAATTTTTTTCTTGCAACACAGCAAGGGTTAACAGCAAACTAAACTTCAATATACATTACTCTGATTCTGCAGTGTACAGAAATACCCCATGTGTGGTGGTAAACGTCTCTATGGGTTTGTGGCAGTGGTCAGAAGGAAAGGAGTGCCATATGGATTTTGGAAGCAGATTTTGCTAGAATGGTTTTTGGGCACCATTTTGTAATTGAGAGACCCTGACGTACCCCTACAGTGGAAACCCTCAAAAAGTTACCCCATTTTGGAAACTACACCCTTTAAAGAATATATTAAGGGGGTACTGGCCACTTTGACCCCCTTTTACGGAATTTACGGAATTTGGAAACACTTGGCTGTGAAAATGAAAAGTTTCATTTCTTCCAATAAAATGTTGCTTCAGCCCCAAATTTTTCATTTTCACAAGGGGTAACAGGAGAAAAGCAACCCCATAATTTGTTACCCATTTTCTCCTTAATACGGCAACACCCCCATATGTGGTGGTAAACTGCTGTGGGGGCACATGGCAGGACTCAGAACAGAAGGAGTGCCATATGGATTTTGCAGCACAGATTTTGATGGATTGTTTTGCGGGAGCCATTGATTTTTATTTTTTTGAGTTATTGTCTTATGTGGGGGCTCATTTTTTGCAGTATAAGGTGAAGTTTTCATTGGTACCATTTTGGGGTACATAAGACTTTTTTTTTTTTTTTTACAGCATTCACCCGAAGGGGCAAATCATGTGATATTTTTATAGAGCAGGTTGTTACGGACGCGGTGATACCCAATATGTTTAACATTTTAATTTTTGCTAAGTTAGATACATTTTTGAACAGAATAAAATCTTTTTTTTTTTGTTGCCATTTTCTGAGAGCCATATTTTTTTATTTTTTGGGCGACTGTCTCAGGCAGGGTCTAATTTTTTATGGGACGAGATGAAGGTTTGATTGGTGCCATTTTGGGATTAATACGTCTTTTTGATCGCTTGGTATTACACTTTTTGTGAGGCAAGGTGATCAGAAAATGGCTTTTTTTGCATTGTTTTTATTTTTTATTTTTTACGGCGTTTACCTAGCGGGGTGGGTCACGTGATATTATTATAGTATTATAGAGCCGGTCAATACGGACGCGGCTTTACCTAATATGCCTGCTTTTCCTTTTTTTCCCTACTGTTTACAATTTTTTTAAACTTTATTTTGGGAAAATGACGCTTTTTTTTCTTGAAACTTTTACTTTTTTTGTTAAACTTTTTGTCCCAGTCTGGGACTTCAACTTTTGGGGGTCTGATCCCCTGCACAATGCATTACAATACTTCTATATTGGAATGCATTTGCTGTAAGTGTATTACACAGTGTAATACACTTACAGCTTCCTGCCTGTGAGATCCAGTGGGCTGGATCTTACAGGGTTCCGTAGAAGGAAGCCCGATGCCTAAGGAAGGCATTGGGCTGCCTTCCCTGCCATCGGGTCCCCGTCACAGCAGCGCGGGTACCCGATGGGCTCTCCCTCCCAGCGCCAACATCTCACATGCCGCGGTCAGCGATGACCACGGCAGTGTGAGGGTTAATGCAGCAGCATCGGTGTTTTCACCGATGCTGGTGCATACAGCATGGGTCCGGCTATCGGCCACTGCCGGACTCCTGCAGCTGATCGGGCGAGCGCAGCTTCTGCGCCCGCCCGATCAGAGCGCCGTACATGTGTCCCAGGCTTCCAGCGCCGTACATGTACGGCGCTGGGAGTGTAAGGGTTAATGTTAGAATAGCTGCACTACATAAATAGCATAACGTTTCAATGCACAATACATTGATGTAGAGATCTGTTTTTTGTTGCTCTGATTGCACTTCAAAAACATGCAATGTAAAATCAGAAACTATTTCTATTCTTGCATATAGTATACATCTGGCTGCATAAACTAAGCTCACGCCTTTGTAAAATATAAAAAAAAAGTGAGTTTTGAATGTTGCATCAATATGTACTGTACTCTACCATTGCATGCTTACTTTATGCTTGTATGACTGATATTTGGAAACTATTGATTAAAATATGCAATATTTCAATTTTTATAGAAAGCAAAGAATGAGGCTGCAAACGAATGCTTATTAAATAAACGACATGCAATGGTTTATAAAAAACACTAATTCAAATAAATGGAAGATGGTTATTTAATTCAGAAAATAAAAATTGATTTAAAGTACCATACAAAGCATCCTGATTATTAAACCGTGCATGCTTAAGCTTCTCTTGCCTTAAGAGATTTACAGTTTGTTAGAACACTTGGAGTTTTTTGCCTTTGATCTCTGTGCTTTATGTTCTGATGATGGCATCGACATCAGGGGTCACAGATGGAGAACTGCCAGCTTGGATTGAACCCAGGAAGCAGTTGCATTTTTAATTTTCATCCTACGGTCTTGCTTACTAGTAGAGATGAGTGAATCGATTTGTCGATTCGTTGATTCGTATCGAATCTTGGGAATTTTTAGCTGCAAAGCGAATCCGAATATTAGGTGATTCGCTTCGGCTTTGTACGCATTCGCTACGTAGTTTGTCCTATAAATTATACGCTATTGCTACGTATAAGTTACTCTATACCCTGTTGCTTACGAATTCAATTCATTAGCGATGCAGACTCCTCCCTGGTAGCTCCGCCCCCTTCTCCAGCGAGCGAGGAAGACGAGGCAACTAAGGAAATTAAGATGGCAACACAGCGAGGCCCTGACTGGGGAGGCATGGTGTGGGGCACCGACCCCTATGAGGAGAAGGAACCGGAGGAGATTTACGTCTCTCAATATGTCCGGCAGCCTAAGAAGTCGGCTGCCGGACATATTGACAACTCCGCTGGCTGACACGGTGGAGGTGGCAGGAATTCCCGTTCTGCCGCGGAAGGACTACTCCCTTCGGCAAAATTCAATGGTCCCCGAGGCTGTCACCCGGAACGCCCTGACCCTCTGGGAATACAAAAAGTTGGTAGAGGAGTGGTTTGTTCAGGTGTTGGAGCACCCATGGTCCGGTGACCCCAAGCTGGAGCGCCAAAAGGGTTCTGTTTTTTGGTTCAGTGTGGAACAAGGAGTAGGTTTTATCGCCGATGAGACGGCAGAAGAATTATATGTCAACCGCCGTTCTGTAAAGCGGCCGTATCTTCCGCCCGTCCGCCACAATCTCCACGCAGGGGATTACGTGGAGTAAACTCCTATGAAGAGCCTCCAAGGGCCCTTTGCTACTGGGGTGAAACTCCTTAAGCGACCAGCTACTCACGCAGCGCCCCTGGAAGACTGGAGTGAGGAGGCCCAGGCTGCAGAAGAGGCTCGGTGTTCCCATGAGACCAATGATGGGACTCTGCGATCTGAGGAGAAATCCCAAACTCAGCTGGAACCCCCTGTTATCAGATTTGCCACCGCCGCCGATCCTTCATGTGGGACAGATGACCACCAACAGTTTCGTGTACAAGCCATCGGTGGTACAATACCAACTGCCATGGCAGGTGCAGGCCGCACAGTCCGCCGCTCACGGAAGACCGTTACCAGAGCCCTTACAGCCGGAGATTCTTTCACCTTGTATGCCGACGGGAGGATCTGGCCACTACAAGATAATGAGCAAGGCCCAAGTTGCCACGGCCCTTGCCAGTGTGACCGACCGGTCACTACCAAGACCATCCCTAAGAGGTCAGTGGGGGTCTGCTGCCGCAGCCAGTGTCGCTTCCATGAGGCAGGAGCACCCTCTCATGTCTTTTAGCTTCAGCAGCTGTGAAGAGGACCTGCTGGCCCTTAAGTAAGGAATCGGATCCTGCATCTTTTATGGGAGCCAAACGTGGATTTAACCTGAAGGGTGAGCACTAGTTGGCATTTGTTTTTGTTTTTTTGTTGCCCTGCATTTGTCCTCACCCAGATGGACATGGATTGTCAGGACTCCCCCATCAAAAAAAAAAGTTTTAACCAAGTTGCGCATACGTGCGCCTCATCCCTTTTTCCCCTTTTTCCCCCTTTTCAGGTTATTGGGGAGCCCCTTGAAAGAGGGTTTTTTAAGGAACCTTTGCTGCTATTTTTTTATCCATTTGGATTACAATTTTACCTATGTGGATTACAAATTGCAACTGAGTTTGGGACTCTGTTCCAGTTGTATGACAAGCGTAAGAAGAAAAGAGACCTAAACGTGTCCGTGAGCATACTAGGTAGGTGATATTTAAAATGTTTACATTATACCTATAATGTATTTGCACTATATTGTTTGCACTGGATTGTTTGCACTAATGTTTTTACCTTTCAGCAATGTTTTCAAGTATGTTGCCCATTGTGTGTATTTCTTTACAGGTACCGCAATGTGTCCTCATATTCACTTTATTGTATGGTGGATGGTTGTACTATGCACTTAGCCGGATAGACAGCACCTTACTTGTTCTACCTCAAATATACATACTGCCTCTGAGGGTGATTTCAGATCTGACCATTTACGCTGGATCTGGCCCGGGGTCTGCAAGGTGTCGAAACGATGGCGCAAGCCTCGGATCACCTGCTGGATCACCTCCTTTTTATGCTGGTTCGGTTGGCGGTGTGTGCCATCGTAAATCGTAATCCTGGCGGTCCATCAGCCAGACTATGTATTTCAGCTGTGCAGCAGAGCTAAATGATGAGGATCGTCTGGATGCCATTTTCGAATATTCGCTCTGCCTCTGAGGAGTGCACGCCGCGGCCTCTCGTCGTACGTGCCTGCGTATTACGTAATCGCGTAGACAATTGTACGCTGAGGATTCGTAAGCTATTTGTACACTCATACGTACATCTTTTAAGAAGTTGCGTACATTTTTTAAATGAACGTTCGTTATTAGTGCGCGAATGTTCACTAATAGCACATAATAACGTATATTTTGTATGCAAATACAACAAATCTATTCGTCGAATATACGAATCTTAGGAAAAGTTTGGCGATTGTTCGGCGAATAATTTTTTGAATGATTCGCTCATCTCTACTTACTAGTAATGTACCATTGCCAAGTGGTAGTAGAGTTAATTTAAAAACGCATTTCCAATATTACCCTGTAGGATCCTTTGAGATTAGCCAAGCAAAGTAAAGGCCCTTTTAGACGGGCCGATTCTTCTCCCTGCCCGAGCGCCGATCAGCGATATCGGCGCTCGGGCAGGGAGCCTTTACACGGCCCGACGAATCGAGCGCCCGGCCGCACGAGTGATCGCTGTATCGCTCGTGCGGCCGGGAAGCTCCATACTGTCAGGCGCACATCGCCTGTTTACACAGGGCGATGTGCGCCCGACAGATTGGATCTTTTGGTTTCTACAAAAGATCCAATCAGCCGACGAACGAGCGTTTTGCTCGTTCGTCGGCTGATTAGGGCCACTTTTACACGGGCCGATTATCGGCACTAGCGTTCCTAGGAACGATTTTTCGGCCGATAATCGACCCGTGTAAAAGGACCTTAAATAATAATCTGTTTTGTTTCTTGACTGGATGGTATTTTGAGTGCCATCTGCAAATCAGGAAGTAACATTACTAATTTAATTGCCATCTTGGAAACACAGGGGTCAGTGATAAGCATCACCAGATGTAATAGGTGCACAGAATTTGTTTTGTCGTTTTACCTGCAACTCTCTAGGGAAATAACTTGACACAATCTAGCTCAGTAATGCAAGATAAATATAAGTAATATACTCTATAGATAAATAACTAGTAGCTAAATACCTGCCAACTAGCACAGCCAACACAACTATCTGGTAAATTGATTTTATTAGTTTACTTCCAATAAATATCATGGAGTTATAATTATTATTCAAAAACCAAGTATAGAATTCAAAGTGTAAAAAGTGGATGAGAATGAAGATGCAAGGGCAACATGTACAGTCAAGTATGAATATGATGTCCATTCAGCTAGAGTAAGACCAGCAAATTTCAGTAAATACATACAGTAGAATAAATTTATCATGTTGATTGAAATTGAAAACTTCTATTTAAAGCGGTTCTATCACCAGGATCAACCCTATTAAACCATACATATTGTCTGGTGGAGCTCATCATTCTGATCAAAACTGTACCTTTATTTTGTCTGTATGATAAACAGCTGTAGAGAAATCAGAGTTTTTTATTCATATGTAAATGAGCAATTTGAGCACTAAGAGGCACTAAGAGAACACCCCCTGTGCTCTGCACACGTCCCCCCTCCCATTGACTGACATGGCTAGACAGCAGGCTGAGGGCAGAGCTGTGTGCTAGCCAGTAAATATCATATACACTATAGCTTTACCACACTGAAATCTGCTCAGAAAGCTAATCTACATCACTGTTGTATTCACAGTCAGAATATATGATTATACAGACACCACATATTGCTATGAGCTGGTGCTATAGCTTAGTGGTCTTAGGTTCCCAGATGAGGAATACAATTTCTTTTTATTCAAAACCATATTATATAAAACCTATTACTGGTTTATTCACAGACACAATATATGATTATAAAGAAACCAGTAATAGTTTTTAGCTTTTTAAATATAATTAAGACATAGACTTTTCTTATGGGATAAATGTGAAATAAAAAATGTTCATCCAAACCCAGGATCTCTACATACAAAACCAACCACTTAACCACTAAACTATAGCACTACCTCATAAAGATGCTAGTCTTTTCTAGGCTTATAAGCTGACATATACCACTGGTGTCTGTATAATTATATATTCTGATTGTGAATACAGCGGTAATATGTGTATTAGCTTTCTAAGCAGATCTCAGTGTGGTGAAGATCTAGTGTATGTGATATTTACTTGCTTGGACACAGCTCCTGAACACAGCTCTGCCCTCAGCCTGCTGTCTTGCCCTGTCAGTCAATGGGAGGGGGGCATGTGAAGAGCAGAGGGGTGCTACACAGCAGTGCTCAGAATATTCAGCCCCGCTGCTGAGTGCTTGAATTGCTCATTTGCATATGAATAAAAATGCTGATTTCTCTGCAGCTGTTTATCATATAGACAAAAGAAAGGTACAGTTTTAATCAGAATGATAAGCTCTACCAGACAGTATGTCTGGTTTAATAGGGTTGATCCTGGTGACAGAGCCTTTTTAATGTTGAAAATCAAATTGCAGGAACCATGTACAGTATATGGAAACAATTTTTGCAAAAGAAGGTTTTGTTAAAAAGTGATACAATATTTCTGAAAGAGGCATGTCATGAGCTCATGACTCATGAAAGTTACATAGTTAGTACCATTTAAAAAAGACACAAGTCCATCAAGTTCAACTAAGGGGTGGATGGGGATATTAATTTTAAAAAAGACGAATGACACCCAGACTTTTCTACATTTATATAAGCATGAACGTCATTTCATTGTAATTATTTGCCTAAGCCTTTTTTTAAAACCATTCATTGTCCCTGTTGTGACCACATCCTGAGGTAGACTATTCTACGGCTTTACAGTTATTATAGTAAAGAAGTCATTTGAGGGAATTTTTCATGGAACAACCATATTTTTTGTATGGTCCATTTATATATTTCCACAAGTTAAACATGTTCCCCTTTAGACTTCTCTTCTCAAGTATAAATACATACATTTGGAAAAAAAAAATATTTAGCCAGCCACCAATTGTGCAAGTTCTCCCACTTAAAAAGATGAGTGAGGCCTGTAATTGACATCATAGGTAGACCTCAACTATGAGAGACAAAATAAGAAAACAAATCCAGAAAATCCCGTTGTCTGATTTTTAAAGAATTTATTTGCAAATTATGGTGGAAAATAAGTATTTGGTCAACTACAAGCAAGCAAGATTTCTGGCTCTCACAGACCTATAACTTCTTCTTTAAGAGGCTCCTCTGTCCTCCATTCATTACCTGCAGTAATGGCACCTGTTTTAACTTGTTATCAGTATAAAAGACACCTGTCCAGAACCTCAAACAGTCACACTCCAAACTCCACTATGGTGAAGACCAAAGAGCTGTTGAAAGACACCAGAAACAAAGTTGTAAACCTGTACTAGGCTGGGAAGATTGAATCTGTAATAGGTAAGCAGCTTGGTGTGAAGAAATCAACTGTGGGAGCAATAATTAGAAAATGGAAGACATACAAGATAATCTCCCTCAATCAGGGCCTCCACGCAAGATCTCACCGTATGGGGTCAAAATGATCACAAGAACTGTGAGAAAAAATGCCAGAACCACACGGGGGGACCTAGTGAATGACCTACAGAAAGCTGGGACCAATGTAACAAAGGCTACCATTAGTAACACACTACGCCGTCAGGGACTCAGATCCTACAGTGCCAGACGTGTCCCCCTGCTTAAGCCAGTACACATCCGGGCCTGTTTGAAGTTTGCTAGAGAGCATTTGGATGTTCCAGAAGAGTATTGGGAGAATGTCATATGGTCAGATGAAACCAAAGTAGAACTGTTTGGTAGAAAAACAACTCGTCGTGTTTGGAGGAGAGTGAATGCTGAGTTGCATCCAAAGAACACCATACCTACTGTGAAGCATGGGGGTGGCAACATCATGCTTTGGGGCTTTTTCTCTGCAAAGGGACCAGGACGACTGATCCGTGTACATTAAAGAATGAATGGGGCCATGTATCGTGGGATTTTAAGTGCAAACCTCCTTCCATCAGCAAGGGCAATGAAGATGAAATGTGGCTGGGTCTTTCAGCATGACAATGATCCCAAGCACACCGCCAGGGAAACAAAGGAGTGGCTTCATAAGAAGCATTTCAAGGTCCTGGAGTGGCCTAGCCAGTCTCCAGATCTCAACCCCATAGAAAACCTTTGGAGGGAGTCCATGTTGCTCAGCGACAGCCCCAAAACATCACTGCTCTAGAGGAGATCTGCATGGAGGAATGGGCCAACATACCAGGAACAGTCTGTGCCAACCTTGTGAAGACTTACAGAAAACGTTTGACCTCTGTCATTGCTAACAAAGGATATATAACAAACTATTGAGATGAACTTTTGTTATTGACCAAATACTTATTTTCCACCATAATTTGCAAATAGATTCTTTAAAAATCAGGCAATGTGATTTTCTGGATTTGTTTTCTCATTTTGTCTCTCATAGTTGAGGTCTACCTATGATGTCAATTATAGGCCTCTCTAATCTTTTTAAGTGGGAGAACTTGCACAATTGGTGGCTGACTAAATACTTTTTTCCCCACTGTATAATTCTTATATTCTCTCCTGTAACTCAAAACCGCCATGTCCCTTATCAGTTAGGTTGTTCTTTTTATACTTTTTCCAGCTACAGGGCATTCTTTCTATGGACTGGGTGCAGCTCTTTGTGCACAGTTATTTCTAGTCACATCCCTAATTTCCTCACTAACCCCAGCCACAATAAATCCCCACTGTATCCTCTTTTTGCCACTTTCTATCTACTCTATCTACCCCCATATTGGTATGACCCCCCCCAACCGTTGATGTCTATTTGCCTTATAGTAATGTATCCTATCTTTGTCCCATTTCCCTTAGTCATTCCTAGCATGAGGGTTCTATGAAGAAAGGATGTACACAGATGAAATATTCCACTGCATATTTGGACTGATAAGACACAATACCCACTTCTGACCTAAAATATAGCAATACAGACAGGAACATTATGCTGACTGTGCTGTTATTTCCAAAAACTATATTCTGTCCAATAGATTTTACCATGGTGTGTCTAATTTACCAAATCTGTAAACCTCCTTTTAAAAATCCTGCACATTTTCATTCTTTGTGTCTCTTAGACAATAGTCTTAATTTAAGTCGAAACTAATAGTCATACAGCGAGTCAATGTTCTGGTCCAGACGTCTAACTGTTATATCCTTTGATTCTACAGTAGCATGTAATTTCTAATATTAAGCAGAATAATATAATCATGTGAGGTATTGCCTATTTCACCGAAACGCTTTCGTTTCTGCCAAGGATATTGTCATGTACTTCAATGTACTATGTGTCGGTTTTATCAGGGGAAGGGAGGCCCACCGAGGTCATAAATACTGGTGTGAAGCATTAAATTGGTTAACAGGCAGACGTTCAGTACATGGGCAGACAGTATGAAGCACACCTTCACTAGGTAAACCAGCAAGCTAGGAATCTAAATCTCAGGTACACTCCCACAGTGTGTGTTGCAGTAGTGACCTGCGATGAGAAGCGGAAGACTAAGGCTGCATGTGCTGGCACTTTTTTAAGGGCCGAGGAATGTGCACATGCACACACTAAGGCAAAAAAACTGAGAGGAGAGCACACGTCATGGCCTGGAATAGAGGAGCAAGCATCAATAGTCACATGGCATGCCGGCAGTTGGACGTATAATAATAATTATAGGGCAGAGTGAGATAAAAAACACGGAATCCATGTCCGCTAAAAGGAACAGGGAAGAGGAGGGCAAAGGCCAATATTCAGATCACACCTGATATTAAAATCTCCACAAAAAGTATGTTTGTACTACTCACCCAGTACCTTTTTAGTGCTGTCAGCACAGTCAAAACTGCTCTATTTCAATAAACAAGGACTTTGCACCCTGAATGTTCAGTCAGAAATCCATATTTTCCTATGTATAAATACATTGGTAAATTCTTCTAACTGTTTCATGCAACCAGTTTAATATCCCACAACTTAAAGGGGTTTGCCCATCTCAGACATTGATAGCATGTCACTAGGATAGTATTGGGTCTCAGAGGTTGGACTGATACCTATCTAACATTGATGCATATCCTAGTGACATGCCATCAATGTTAAATAGGTATCAGCTCAACCTTTGAGACCCAATTCTATCTCCAGAATGGGGCACCCAAAGAAAGCAGAGAGCAGACGTGCATGTGCAGCCATTCTCTGTTCACCGTTATAGGTGTTATGAGCCAATTGCCAGCTCGTAATCTTAGAGGTGAATGGAGCAGTGGCCGTGCTTGTGAAGTAAGCTTTCCATTCACTACTAGGGGACTTTTGAAAACAGCCAAGCGTGTCCAATTGTGTATTTTCGGAACTCCAATAGCAATGAATGGAGAGCATAACACACATGCGCTGTGTGCCTTCCTTCACTTCTGGGGCCCCATTCATGTAGGTAACAGCAAATGCCAGATGTGGGACCCACACCTTTCTTACATTAATGGCATATCCTAGCTATATATAATCAATGTCTTAGGTGGGAAAATCCTTTTAATTATGTATATCCTCCATTTCTTTCTGCATCCAGGATCTAGAATATGTAGAATTACATTCTTTAATATCTACAGCATTATTTATATCACTAGATCTGAAGACCGAAGGCCGAAGGATGTTTTTTCCAATGCTTTATGATATTTTATGATAATTATTCAGAGCATAATAAACTTAAAATACTTGAAATACTTAGCAATCCAAGAGTTAAGTGCCCTTTTCTTTTGAGTGCAATCAAGAGATTTTGTCAGCATTTACTTCTCTGACAGAACATCAAAGGTTTTTCTATTCTGTTCATTAGTGGCTCTGACAAACCTAAGTAACTTCCTAATTGAGTTTCTCAAATTTGATGAAGATCTGTTTGCCTGGCACTAAAAAAATGGGATAATAGATGGACTGAGACATACAGCTTGATTAATGTCATTCAGTGGGGTGCGTCACTAAAGTCCTATTGACACTGCCCAATTCTCTAGTTACCACATCTAAGCAAGTTCATGAGCAGGCCAGACTCTGTATTTAATGTGCCTATCACTTCCTCCAGACTAGATTTGGAGGAAATAAGCACACACGGAGATTTATTAGCCTAATAGTTTCTCTGACTTATCTGAAAGAAATAAAATATGGGTATTTGCAGTAAGTCTCTCAAACACAAAATTATATAGAAATAAAAAAGAGAATTTGGTCTGGGTTATCCGAGCTTCCCCCACCAAGACAGATTTATTAACATACTTATTAGATGCATAATGCCAAGTTATTTCCTTAAGGGGGGCACTTTTCTTTTTGAATAAAGTCTTGGTGGCAATTAATGGCGATTGCTGAGGAAAAAGCAGCCCACAGGGCCACATAACCATTTAGCTCCATACAGAAAATTTGAACAGGGCTCAGAAAGGTCTTCAAAGCAGGCATCCATCATGTAAGTAAAACAAAAAATGTCTCACTGTTGTTAAATTATGACCCAATGACATAAAAAAAGGAAAAAACACATAATCATCAATCACAGAAAAACAAAAAAAGCAGTGAAGCAGGTGCAGAACCCCAGGATTTCTATGCTCTGAATGAATCTCAGAAATGAGCCATGCAAGGCTTGAGTCAAGACTACAGTGCTATTAACCCCTTAATGACCAGGCCATTTTGCACCTTCGTGACCAGACTTATTTTTGAAAATCTGACATGTATCACTCTATGTAGTGATAACTTTGAAACACTTTTACTTATCCAAGCCATTCTGAGATTGTTTTCTCGTGACACATTGTACTTCATGACAGTCATAAATTTGAGTCAATATACGTCACCTTTATTTATGAAAAAATCCCAACTTTACAAAAAATTTTGAAAAATTCACAATTTTCAAAATTTCAATTTCTCTGCTTTTAAAATTGAAAGTGATATCTCATAAAATATTTATTATTTAACATTCCCCATATGTCTACTTTATGTTTGCATAATTTTGTAAATGTCATTTTATTTTTTGGGACGTTAGAAGGCTTAGAATTTTAGAGGCAATTCTTAAATTTTTTAAGAAAATTTACAAAACCCACTTTTTAAGGACCAGTTCAGGTCTGAAGTCACTTTGTGGGGCTCACATAGTAGAACCCCCCATAAATGATCCCATTTTGGAAACTACACCCCTCAAGTTACTTAACACCGATTTTATAAGCTTTGTTAACCCTTTAGGTATTCCACGATTTAAAGGAAAGAATTAACCCAAGAATTAAAGGAAAATGGAGATGAAATTTCTAAATTTCACTTTTTTGGCAGATTTACCATTTTAGTCCATTTTTTCTTTAACACATCTAAGGTTAACAGCCAAACAAAACTCAAATATTTATTACCCTGATTCAGCAGTTTACAGAAACACCCCACATGTGGTGGTAAACTGCTGTATGGGCGCATGGCAGGGCACAGAGGGAGAGGAGCGCCGTATGGTTTTTGGAAGGCAGATTTTGCTGGACTGGTTTTTAGACACCATGTCCCATTTGAAGCCCCCCAGATGCACCCTATAGTACAAACAATCAAAAAGTGACCCCATTTTGGAAACTACAGGATAAGATGACAGTTTTATTGGTACTATTCTGGGGTACATATGATTTTTAATCGCTCTATATTATTTTTTTTTTGGGAGGCAAGGTAGCCGAAGAATGGATGTTTTGGTACTGTATTTCTTTTTTGTTTTTTATAATGTTCATCTGACAGGTTAGATCATGTGGTATTTGTATAGAGGAGGTTGTTACGGACGCGATGATATCAAATATGTCTACATTCTTTGTATGTTTGTTTCAGTGTTACATAATAAAGCATTTTTGAGAAAAAAAATGTTTTTGTGTCTCCATTTTCTGAATGCCATATCTTTTTTATTTTTCTTCCGATTGTCTTGTGTAGGGGCTAATTTTTTGCAGGAAGAGTTGAAATTTTTATTAGTACCATTTTTTGGGTAAATATGATTTTTTGATTATTCATTATTACACTTTTTGGGGCAAGGTGACCCAAAAATTGGTAATTTTGGTACAGCTTTTATTTATTCATTTTTACTGCGTTCACCTGAGGGGTTAGGTCATGTGAGATTTTTGTAGAGCAGGTTGTTACGGATGTGGCGATACCGAACATGTGTACTTTTTATTATTTAATTATTTAAGGTTTACACAATAATATCATTTTTGAAACAAAAAAAAATCATGTTTTAGTGTCTTCATTGTGTGAGAGCTGTAGTTTTTTTATTTTTTGGGCGATTGTCTCAGGTAGGGGCTAATTTTTTGCGGGATGAGATGACGGTTAGATTGGTACTATTTTGGGAGAAATACGCCTTTTTGATCGCTTGGTATTACGCTTTTTGTAACGTAAGGTGACAAAAAATGGCTTTTTTTTACATAGTTTTTTTTTTTTTTTACTGTGTTCAACTGAGGGGTTAGGCCATGTGAGATTTTTGTAGAGTAAGTTGTTATGGACGTGGCGATACCTAACATGTCTAGGGTATTTTATTATTTTATTTTATTTATTTTTACTCAGTTATAAATGTGCATATATGGAAAAAAATGATTTGTTTCTACGTTTTTCATTTTTTTTTTTACACTTCTTTTTTTTTACACTTTTTTGACTCAGACCCACTTGGTTCTTGAAGATCCAGTGGATCTGATGTCTCTATAATACACTGCAGTACACTATATAGTGTAATGCAGTGTATTTTTACTTTACACACTAAGCCTGATCAGGCTCCTGCCTTTAGCAGGAACCTGGTCAGGCTTGATATACCATGGCAAGCTGGATGGCGTCCGGTTGCCATGGTAACCATCAGGACGCTGCCACAGCAGAGCAGCGTCCCGATGGGAGGGGGGGGAAGCTCCCTCCCTCTCTTCTGGCCACACCATCGGTGCACTGCCAGCGCACTGCAGCGCCCGATGGGGGAGGGAGGGAGCTTCCGCCTGTTAACCCCTTCCATGCCGTGGTCCCTTACGGACCGCGGCATGGAAGGGGTTAAATGGCCGACATCACTGCCAGCAGTGAGGGACACTGTAAGTGAGGGACACTGTTTTGGGCAGTGTTATACATGGGTTGCTAGTGGCAGTGTTGTATATATTATGTACTTAGCTTTGTTAGCTGTATTTATTACAACAACTATGAGGATTCTGCTGCCATGATGTGGTAATGTGTTTGGTTATACCTATAGTGTGTTAGTGCTAGCCCTATTGAACAGTTGTCCCTCACTTGTATCAGTTCACAGTACATTTTGTGGAGATTTTAATATATTTTTACCTTGGCAATTTGTGTAATCAATAAAGATTGTTGTTATAATATAATTATTTGGATTTTTGGAATGATGGTGCATACCTCTTTTTTGTAGGATATAGTGTGGTAATTTAGGTATGTACATTATAGGTCTGCTATTATAGGTTATTGAGTTTTTTTTTATTTAGGATGAGCTGAGTAGAATACTGTAATATAGCTTTGTGGGTAAAGATTGAGTAAAAGTTGTAATTTATGCATTTAAAAATGCTCTTACTGAGCTCTGTTGTACAGAGGGGCATCTTACCATTGATTGATAGCACTAGAAGTATGCATAGATAGCTATCAATTACTAATAGTTGTATGGTGGGAGGGGTCTTAAGTTCAGAAAGAATAAAGAGTTAAATGTATAAATTACAAATTGTTCACTGAACTATA